>CM062806.1:425480682-425585682 GCA_031772625.1 Pinus tabuliformis | reverse complement strand
TAGAACCAATCTCAAGAGATACTAATCCACCCAATCAAACGCCTTGTGAAGATCAAGATTCAGTAATACAACCTCTTTTTTCTTAACCTTGATCAAGTGTTAAGCTTCCTGAGTTATTTCCACTGCATCTTGGATTCAATGGTGACGAAGAAAGCCAAATTGTTCTAGTTCAATGTGCTTAGACAAAGTGATTTTTAATCAGATTGAAATGATTTTTGAAATCAATTTACACAACTTTGGCCCCATAATATCAAGAAAATGTAAAAATAGTTCCATCGACCAACCGTCTAGACTAGTGCTCTTGTCCCTGGTAAAGGACTTCATGGCCATCACCAACTCATCTAGAGTAATCGGTCTATAAAAAGTTGCATTTGCCTCCTCATCAAACATTGTAGGATATGTATCGATGACTTCTCGATGTCTTTCAATGTTCACCCCTCATTAGGGGAAGTTTAAGGTCTAAAATGGACCTCCTAAGGAAATTGTAAAATAATAGTGGAAATAATAAAATAAGATTAGATTACATCATCAAATTTTAGAGGGAAAAAAAGAAAAAAACTATTTTTTCAACTCATATTTTCAACTTATCTCCCTCTGGGTTTACTCAATTCGAGTGAAAACACTTATTGAATGTAGAATTTGATTCCTCATGCAAGGGGTACACATGTTCCATACTTTCGATGGACTCTGCTACATGAAAAATGAGAAATACATGAAAAATGTGATTGTAATCACGTTTTTTCATGTATTTCTCATTTTTCATGTAGCAGGGTCCATCGAAAGTATGCAAATAGGTACTCCTTGGATGAGGAATTAAAATATTTATCCAACGAGTAATCCCGCTCAAAATTTGAGTAAAACCTTAGTGAGATAAGTTGAAAATATGTGTTGAAAAAGTAGTTTTATTATTATTATTATTATTAATCTTTTTACTTTTTTACTCCAAAAATGGTGAATCATCCCCCATGGTTGACATCATCATCTTGAATCCTATTGGTTCTTATAAAGATTATTTTGGTTGTACAATTTTCTTAGGAGGCCCATTTTAGACCTCAAAATTCCCCTAATGTGCCCTAGCCTGATATTGGGTGCAAAAATATCTAACTGCCTCTGCTTGAATGTCCTTAAGGGAAGTAATGAAGTTACCATTTATATCCATCAATTCCCATATAGTGTTTTCACATCTTTTGGATGCATAATTGTGAAATAATTGTGTATTCTTATCACCCATATATATCCATATGGCGTGGCTCTTAAGTTGTCATTCTTCCACTTGAATCTTAAGAATTTCCCTCTTACGACCTTCAAGAGTGATTGTCCACAATTTCTGAGAAACAGAGAAGTAATCTTTGAGAGAAGGATCAACCAATTTATCTAATTTATGTTCAATATACACAAGTTTTTTAATATAATTACTTTCTATACACACAACCAACCCGCTTAATTTCCCTAAGCTTGTGATTGATTGACTCTAATAGTGAAGAACCCGATAGATCCAAACCATGAGTCCAATTAGAGCAAACCAGGGCCTCAAATTCTTTATTTTTTAGCCAAGTGTAGTTAAACTTAAATGGCAGACCCTACCATTCACCATCCTCATGCCAATGGAAGAAAAACAAATCATGATCCGACATACACGAAAGAATAACCCAGGATTGGAAAATACCATGACATTCCACCAGATTCTCATGGATCAAGAAATGATTGAGTCTCTTCAAAATACCATTTGATCCATTCTACCATTACTCCCGTTCAACATCATGGCCACCAACATGTTGTCCACCAAATGATTATTACCAAAAAGGTCCTTGAAAAATTTAGCCTTATAATCCAATTTACGTTTATCACCCCATATCTCATTATAGGTTTTAACCCTGTACAAAAATTACCTGCAAATGAATTACTAAAAACAAAAAAATATACAATGGCGAGAACATAAAATATACACACATATTTTCTCCTAAAAATCAAACCGGGAAAACTAGATTCTTTTTTCATTATATTCCTTTCAATCTTACAATACATTATATACATGCATAAGCATTCATCAACCCCAATCCATTAACCATATATTAGAACATAATCGTAGTTCCCTTAACTAGATCTACGCAATACCATGGGAAAAAACCATCATGCCCAAAACCATGTACAAAAGCCATGCAAAAAAAAACATGGGTAGGTCCACCCACAATCCTTGGGTCCGCCCAACCATTATTAGGTCTACATAAAAAAATAAAATCTCGGTGTGTTGGCCCAGACCTCATTCAGGAGGGCTTCTGCCCCCTGCTGCTCCTGTAGTTAGTCGTGGAAAGAATATAACACATACCCAACACTCATTCACATCCATGGCTAGGTTTAAATCGCCAGCCAGAATTAATGAGCCCATTTTCAAGATGCAACAACAATCCAATCGATCCCAAAAACAATGTCTTAATGAATACGAAGCGTATGTATTGAGGATGTGAAATCTATACTTCATTTCTCTGATGAAACTAATAATAAGATACTTTCAAATGATTTATAAGCCATTAAATTAACAACTTGTGGTTCCAAAAATAGTTAGTCCCCGATAAACCCACGACATCAAGTGTACATGTATTCTAACCAAGATAAATCGTAAGATGTAATGGCCACACCTTATGGCCAGCCACCATAGTCTCTTGTTTCAGAATGATCAAAGGAAGTTGAATCCCAATTAAATGTTTGAGAGTGAGGATCTTATATGGGCCCCCCAACCCCCTTATATTGATAGACATAATCTTCATGGAGTACAATAATTCTTGGCCATAAACTCTCTAAGAGCCCATATAAGAGATGAAGACAACATATTAGAGTGTGTGGATACAATCCCTCCAATTGGTATACAAAATCTCATCATAATGGACCAAATTCATATTGGGATGCCTCTTCCTCACAATGGTCAAATTCTAGTGAGATCGCAAACTAATAATCACAGGAACCAAAGGGGAGGAGGAGGTGTGGATGGGTAAACGTTCAATATCAATGTCAGGATTAATTTGCAACAATTCTATGTCATTGTCGATCGAGTTAGTTGGTGACAAATCCCCATAATATGTGACAAATTAAATTTTTGGGGATAACAAGTGTGGGTTAGGGACATCGTCTCCCCGAGAAGATGTGGTATCTGGAGGACATGTGCTCGGAATGGGAGAGTGGTGCAAAGGATAGAAACACCCTGGTTTTCAATATGAACAACCAGGTCAGTGCATCATGGATCAAGGCTACTATCTCGTCCCTCGAGGGCCAAATATGTAGTCCTAGAAACCAAATGTGAGCCCACGAAGTCAGAACCGGGATCAAGGTATGAGGAGAGAAATGGATGTTCCATTAGAGGAATGGAAGGCCATTCAACAGGTGCTACAACTGAATCCAATTTTTTTACATAAGGTAAAAAAATGATCAGTCGATGGAATATCAAACATAGTAACTAGAGAAGATGGAAGATAGCTCCCATGTGCATCTATAGAATGTTGAGTAGTTCGCGGAGAACCCTTCTTTTCGCCTTGCACATAAAACCATCTCTATAGATAACAACGAGAAGAACTGAATCGAAGATGAAAATATAGTGCTAGCTAGCTAATAATAATTTCTCTGGAGAGAATGATGATAGCTAGCTAGAGCAACTCAGTGTTAACATAAATAAGAATGTTTAATGCAAGGGAATATATTGAAAGTACCATTGTAGTTGCAGGTAAATGTTGAAAAGTGATGTGCAATCCTCACATTCCCATCGCTTGTCTAATAAAAGCCACATAGAACACTGGGGATCAACGTGGGGCCTGTTAGCACTCCAGGAAGCTCTCCTAGGTTGTAGCTCAGAGATTCCTAGTAACATATAAATCTTCAATATCATTCTCAGAACTATTGGAATGGATGATGGTTTGGATAAAGTTAGATTATTGTTTCAACTCTATTTTCACTCAAGACATGCATGAACACCCTCAGCTTGAAAAGGCTTTAGACCACTAAGGCTCAATAGTTTATAGATTCAATGAATAGATGGAGAATCCTGATTGTACCTACAAATACATACATAAACACATATGAATGGCTAGCTACAACAAGTAAATGAAGCTTGCAAATCTAATTTATCAACACTGAGATAAGATGATAGTTATCTGGCATTAGATACAAAAGAAAACGTGAATAACCTATTCAAGTGCAATCTTAGAATAGAGGAGAAAATGGGAATTGAACATGTAACAACAAAAGAAGCTTGTATTATTGGAATGAAGATGAGACACTGAAGGAACAGAGTATCCACAGTCTCCAAAAGTTGAACCCTTATTCCTTCTAACTTTTAGCCATTTATAGGCTTTTTACAATGGTCTTGAGCTCTCTAAGGCTCGAGATGTCTTAATCTATCCTCTATGTCTTCTAACTACTTGATGCCATAACTAAACAAACATGAGCTCAGAGGGCTCTTTCCTAACAAACACAGTAACCAAATTCTGGTCATTTCTCCGCGCTGTCAAGTGGCTCGCACGTGCTGTGATGTTCCACGATCATTTCTGTTAGTTTGGCTACATCATGTTGTTGCTTTTTCCCCTTTCGGCCATGTATTCCATTATTTTAGTTCAACTGTCCGACTGTCATAAACATTGACAGAGCCAACAACTTTCCTCCCCAAGCAAATGATGGGAAGTGGGGTACGGGGGCATATGGGTCGTTGGATGGTGTGGATCGACGGTCAAGATGTCGGTCAAGAGGTGGAGGATGAACTGAGATGATCATGAATGAGGGCCGTTGGATCAGGAGGAATGGACGAAGGAGATCAATTGCCGGAGGCTGGAAGTCGTGGCGGAAGCAGAATAAGTCTGAGCCGTCAGATCTCAGATGAGCATATCGAACGACTATTAGGTGGAGGAGGTGCTCGAGGGATAATGCTCGGGAGTGGTTTGCTTAGGTAGAAATGGTTTATTTCAGGCGGTCATCGGGCAGTAAGTGGTAAAGGTCAGAGCCCGCCCGATTCCATTCATCGGGTGCCACATAGTAGCGGAGGAGAGAGGGGAAACTTCTTTTATCGGGCGAGTATCCCTCTCGCTTGTTGCCCAAGCGAAATGCATGATAGCCGTTAGATCTGGCGGAAATGATCTAATGATGGTGATTGGTTGGAGCGGGTCAGCGTAAATCGTTAGTCGGACGAAATGTGGACCATCAGATCAGTGGGAAGATCGATGATGGGGATCGGAGAATGGAGAGTGCAGTAGAAAGGAGAGGAACCGAGAGCAGACCCGCCAATTTTATGAGTGCGGGTGTATAATTTTGAAGTCTAGCTTATGGCCAAAACGGTGCAAGATGAGACGTGGGCCGTCAGAACTAAAACAGGGATCGTTTCTATTAAAATAACAACAACGCACCTCAGGGCTAACTTTGGCTCCTTCTGGGGATGAAAGCCTCCCTGTGAGGTTTTCAAGAACTACAAACTACTGCCTTTCCAGTAACAACGAAAACAAACTTATTTCCTAGTGTTCCATTAGGCATGGAGTTTATTGTGTAGAAAACAAAACTGAAAAAACCTATTACAATATTAAGGCCTTAAAGCCTTATATGAAGTAAAGTTTCAAAAAACAACCCATTAACTGGGCCATCAAAAACACCTTCCCCCTCTAAATTGTGCAGCATGAAAGTATTGTTCATCTGAAGCTAAGTAATGACAAACGGTCCTGTCCATAAGGCATCAAATTTACCATGGTTGCCCTTCTTTTCCTTCAATGCATCCCATTTGAGAACCCAGTCACCAACCTGAAAGCTGTCCATTTTTGCCTTTCTATCAAAGGTTTCTTTGATCCTCTTCTGATGAATCCTTGACTTCTCAACCAGTTGTTCTCTGATCTGCTGTAATTCAACCAAGTTACTCATTCTCCTCACGATGTCGTTCTCATTCATCCTATTCTTCTTCCAAGAATTTGGCCACAGGGAGAATCAACTGGATAGGAAAAATAGCATCAGCGCCATAAACCAGCTTAAATGGAGAATTTCCTATGGACTTCTTGTTGGTAACTCTGTCAGCTCACAGTGCAAACTTCAACTTGGAATTCCAGTTCTTTTTGTTGTCCTCCAGCAGTTTTTTGATTATCCTTACAAGAATCTTGTTAGACGATTCTGCTAAGCCATTGCCTTGAGGATAATATGAGGTAGAATGCACCAATTGAATGCCCATGGATTCACACATGTCCACCAATTCTTCTGCCCTGAAAGCTGCTGCATTATCAGTGACTAGTTTGGTTGGGCAACAAAATCTAGTGAAAATATTCTCATTCAAGAACTTTATGATAACCTAATGATTAGAATTTTTAGTGGGTATAGCCTCAATCCATTTGGTGAAATAATCAATGGCTACCAAGATCCATTTGTGATGGCCACTAGAATGTGGATTGATCTCACCTATGAAGTCCAAGCCCCATTGCTAGAAGGGACCATTGGCGTGTATTGGCTTCAAGGGTAGAGATTTTAGCTGTTGTCTTCCTGCAAACCTCTGACATTTGTCACAAGACTTCACAAAAGAAAACACATCAGATAACAGAGTAGGCCAATAATACCCAGCTCTCGGGATCTTATGGGCTGTGGTTTTCCAATAATGATGCCCTCCACAGATGCTAGAATGGAATTGGTGCATGATTTCCACAGATTGTCCTTTGTCTAGACATTTCAAGAGGATCCCTGATGGGTCTTTCTAATAAAGTAGGTCTTCATTAATGCAATATTTCGCTGATATGAGCTTAATGGCTTGGGCTTGACTTGAGCTATGCCTTGGAGGGACTTTTAGCTTCTGCAAAAAAAGAACTACATAGGAATACCATTCAAAGGTGGCTATATTTTTAGCCAAAGACTGATTATGCTCTTTCTCTTTTGCTGCTTCCTCTGTCCACTCACCACCTAAATTTGAACTCATGCAATTGATGTCTAACAAACTGAAATTTTCCTCAGCCATAAGCTTATCCAAGCCCTAGCCTTTGACAAGCTTGGTGGGCTTCACCTCTATGTTGAACTCTATGAATTTTGCAATCCATTTAGCTCTCTTTCCATCAATATTTGGCTGAGTTAAACATCTTTTACTGAGGCTGAAGGTACATATGCAATCACTTTGGAATGCAGAATATAAATTTTAAATGCCTTTAAAGATTTTATGAGAGCATAAGCTTGTTTTTCAATAAGGTCATACCTTAGTTCAGCATCCCTCAGAGTTTTGCTAAAAAAGGCCACAGGGTGCTCTACCCCTTCATCATTTTTCTGCAATAGAACTGCTGCAAGTGTATCATAAGAGGCAAAAGTGAAGATATAAAACTCCCAGGTATAATCTGGACTTATTAGAGTGGGAGCTTCCATGATAACTTGTTTTATGGCTTCAAAATTCTTGCACCATCTGTCCATTTTATTTCTGATCCTTTCTTCAACATGGAAGTGATCTGATTCATTAGCTCTGCAAAGTTTGGAATAAACCTCGTGACAAAGTTAATCTTATCCAAAAAAGATGGAATGTTCCTTTTTGACCTTGGGATGGACAATGTCCGAATTGCTTGAACCCTTGTTGGATTGATCTTCACACCTTCAGCAGAAACAATATGTCCCAGAGGTTTGCCTTCTTCTAGAGAAAACTGTGGACTTCTTTGGGTTTACAGAAATTCCAAACCGTCTACACTTTAGAGACACATTCTTCAAATGCTACAAATGGTCCTCGTGACTGCTGGAAAAGACTGTTATGTCATCAAGGTAAATATGGACAAACTTGTCCTTCTCTCCCACAAAGGTTATGTCCATGGCCCTCTGAAAAGTAGCCCTAGCATTCATCAGTGCAAAAGGCATCTTGGAGTACATGAAAGTGCCCCAAGGAGTAGTGAAGGCAATCTTTTCCTGATTTTCTGGATGTACAACAATCTGATTGTAACCTGAAAATCCATCTAGGAAAGACATGACTCTAGCCCCTGAAAATTTTTGCAGCGAGTTTTCCATCTTAGATAGGGGGTAGTTGTCTTTTTTAGAGCATTTGTTCAGATTTCTGAAGTCAACACAAAGTCTGATTTATCCATTATTCTTTCTTACTACCACAAGGTTAGCTATCTACTTTGAATACCTTAGGTGAGCTATGATCTTGCATCCATCAGCTTCTTGATTTTCTTTTCAATCAAAGACAATAAGAGAGGGCTGATAGGTCTTAATTTCTACTTAAAAGGGATGGTGTTCTTCTCCAGTGGAATCTTATGCTGAAGGATGTTGGTGTCATAGGTCTTAAGATCACTGTATTCCCAAGCAAAAATATCAGCAAATTGCTTCATCAGGGTGCAATACTCGGAACTTTGTGTAGAAGACAAGTGAGTGGACAGATTTATGTACTTTGGATGGGCTAGACTCCCTACATCATGTCTATGAACAACAAACTCATTTTCTTTGTTGGCAGGCTTATAAGGTACATCATTATGATCAAATAGCTTTTCTAGGGGCACAAATACTTTGGGTATATGGTTACTAGGCAGTTGAACTCTTGACCAATCTCATCCTTTAGCTTGGACTGGTTGCATTCTTCAATGGTTTCGTTTTCTTGGTTAATGTGTATTTCAAAAAATCCATCAATGACCTATAAAAATCTATTAATTTCATCATCATCTTCAAAAATTTCCAGTATTTGACATTGTCAAGCAGAGATGGTCTATATTTCACTTGAACTTCATAAGTCAATTTAGGAGGCAAAGGAGGAATAAACGTGCTAGTAGACACAACAAGGGAGTCAACAAGTTGGTTCTTCATTCTAGGGATGTAAGAAGTGTTGAAACTATTAAAAGAACCCGTGAGCTTCCATACCTCATCTTTGTATGCTTTCAACCTTGGATGCTTTTCTTAGAAAGTTTTTTTGACCTGCTGAATGATAAGGTTTGCATCTCCAAACACCTTCAGACCTTTTATGCCCATTTATTTAGCACGTTTAAGCCTAATATCAAGGCTTCGTATTCTGCTATGTTATTTGTGACTTGAAAAGTTAATTTGAAAGATAAATTAATGCATTCTTGTGTGGGGGACACAAGGACTACACCTGCCCCTGCAGCTTCCTTAGAGTAAGCTCCATCAAAGAACATGTCCCAAACTTGTGGGCCTTCTTCCTCTGTGATCTGGCAAACCGGTTTCCTAAGCTGTATGGAGGCCAACTGGGATTCTTCAATATGAAGAATACAAGCTCCAAAATCAGTGTTGACAGCATAGATGGGATGATTAGTGGGATTCCTTTCATCACTGATGATACAAGCCAACTGAGCTTCTTTGTATAATCTCCTACTCTCACCTCCAAAAACTGGGATAGTAGCATAGGACAGATCATTTTGCAATGTTCCACCTAATCTCTTGATCCAGCCTCTGGAAAGCAACATGCCAAACTTGGGGGTACATCTGCTACCACAATATCCATCATCATGCTCTTCATGGGCAACTGAGACAAAGTGATGGCTAGGTCTTTGATTAATCCCAAACATTTCACTTTTCCAGAGTCAAAAGAAAATAGGTCATGATAAGACTTGGTAATTTCAAGACCCAACTCATCCATGACAGCCTTGGGCATTAGATTATGGCTGGCTCTGTGTCCAGAAGGCAGTTGTGAAGGATTTTTTCATGAATAGTCAAAGAGACATAAAATGATGGGGAGTTGTCATCACAATTTTCAATCATTAGGCTAAGAACAACAGCTAGTTTGTCATCTTGCAGATTTACATAGTCAGTGGAGGCTTGGATGGCTTTAGGCTCAAGGGCCTCGAGGATAGATCTCTTGAAAGACTCATTCTTCACTAGTTCAATCAGAGGTATAGGTATGCTTAGCTTCTAAATTTCTAATTCAAAACTGAAAGGAGAAGGAGACTTGTCAAGGCCTCTTACCTCGTGAGTTGGAGCTTTGAGGATGATGGGATCAACTGCCAGTTGCTTCTGCTTTTTAGCTTGCTGTATCGTAGGGATAGAAACTCTCTGAACAGGAGTTTCCTTAGCATTATTCATCTTCGACCTCAGATCATATCTGTGTTGATCATCAGTTTTCAGAACAGCTCCACCATCCCACTCTTGGCTGATCTGGTCATTGAAAAATGACTTTTCATAGGCAGTTGAGGTCAAAAAGGAGGAACTAACTTTGTCTTCCAAACAATGGATCTCATCATCTTCTTCAAACTGCTCTTCTTCCATGACTACATTATGGAAAGGGGTCTTCATTGGCATCTTTGTGTTTTTGTAGAATCTGTAACTACTCATTAGCTCTTCTATATGGATCTGGGTTTCTAGGAGCAAAGGTATTAAGAACTCTTCCTTTCCCAGGGTGCTACTCAACCTTTAATTTGGAGATTTCAGAGGCTAATGACTCTATCATCTTGGTCATTTTATCTATCTTGGGATCTGAAGATGATGAAGATTCACCCCTCTGTCTCCTTCTATCAACATTCCCCTTGAGCTTCTCTGTAGCCATGATGTTTGATTCTACTTCCAAGGCTGCATCCTGCATATTAGCCAAGGTAGCACATCATCTCTCCCTCAACAATAGACAAAATTAAAAATCAAAGGCACTGGCATAGATGAGTTTAGCAGAGGTAGTGGTGGGTGGGTTTTACTTCAGTTGTTATATTGTTGTAAATGCGGTTAAACCTCTTATTAAAATCAGACAACAACTCACCATGTTCCCTCTTTAAGTTCCAAAACTCGGTGTGGTGGTAGAGTAGATCCTTCTTATCCCCCCAATACTTTAGGAATGTATCATCTAAAGCCTCAATATCTGCTATAGACCTTGGGGTTAGTTCTCTGAACCATTTCCTAGCCTCTCCATCTAGACTTTGGACAAAGACTCTCATCCATACATCATCTTCACTAATGTCCAGGTTATCAGCATAACTATAGAATGATTCAAGATGTTCCTCAGCTGTAACACCTTCAGTCCCAGTGAACTTAGGCATATACTTCTGATATGCTCCAGTAGGCATGGAATTTAAAGGAGTGGGCAGTACTAGAGGTCCATACCTAGCAGCTATGATTCTTTCCATTTTGGTAGGTGCTTGTGGTCCTGCTATAGCTGTGGTGGCTATAAGGGTAGTGGAAGTCTGAATGACAGAGGGTTGAGGATTGAATGATAGGACTAAAGGAGTATGATGGATAAGAGGAGAGGTTTCCTTTGGGCTTGCAACAAAAGGAGAACCTAAAGAATAAGTAGCTCTATGAGTCCTTGAGATCTTTTCTTCACTGCTAGTATTAGATTCTATACTCTCAACATGTATTTGTTCTATTACATGATTTTCTTGAAGAGATATAGAATATTGTTTAGAGCTACCTGAACCTGATGCTCGTTTCTGCAACACCTTTCTTTCTTTGATGATTCTTTCAGGGTCAGGTACTGGGTCAGCTTGTGGCTTCTGAGGATTTCTCCGAGTATGCCTTACGAGCTGAGCCAACACTATGGAGTGGAGTCGCCAAGAGGTTCTTCCTCTAGTAGAGTCGTCAGATTGATGGTTACAACTGAAAAAGTGTCTAGACTTTGTCTATCATCAAAGTTGGATCTGTGTCATCCCCCAGGGACGCTGAGCTTCAGTCTCCTCTCCCCGGCAATGGTGCCAATTATGTTATCACTCCAGGAAGCTCTCCTAGGTCGTAGCTCGAAGATTCCTGGTAACATACAAATCTTCAATATCGTTCTCGGAACTATTGGAATGGATGATGGTTTGAATCAAGTCAAATGATTGTATCAACTCTGTTTTCACTCAAGACATGCATGAACACCCTCAACTTGACAAGGTTTTAAAACACTAATGCTCAATAGTTTATAGATTCAATGAATAGATGGAGAATCCTGACTATACCAATAGATACATACATAAACACATATGAATGGCTAGCTACAAAAAGTAAATGAAGCTTGCAAATCTAATTTATCAATGCAGAGATAAGATGATAGTTATCTAGTGTTAGATACAGAAGAAAATGTTAATAGCCTATTCAAGTGCAAGCTTAGAATAGAGGAGAAAATGGGAATTGAACATGTAACAACAAAAGAAGCTTGTATTACTGAAATGAAGATGAGATGCTGAAGGAACAGAGTATCCACAGTCTCCAAAAGTTGAACCCTTATTCCTTCTAAGTTTCAGCCATTTATAGGCTTTTTACAATGCTCTCGGGCTCTTTGAGGCTCGAGATGTCTTAATCTATCCCCTTTGGCTTCTAACTATTTGATGCCATAACTAGACAAACATGAGCTCAGAGGGCTCTTTCCTAACAAACAAAGTAACCAAATTTTGGTCATTTCGCCACGCTGTCAAGTGGCTCGCACGTGCTATGATGTTCCACGATCATTTCTATTACTTCAGCTGCATCACAAACACTGACAGAGCCAACAACTTTCATCCCCAGGTGATTGATGGGAAGTTGGGTACGGGGGCATATGGGCCGTTGGATGGTGTGGATCAATAGTCGGGATGTCGGTCAGGAGGCAGAGGATGAAATGAGATGATCGTGAATGAGGGTCGTTGGATAAGGAGGAATGGACAGAGGAGATCAATCGCTGAAGGCTGGAAGTCGTGGCGGGAGCAGAATAAGTCCAAGCCGTCAGATCTCAGATGAGTAGATCGAACGACTATTAGGCAGAGGAGGTGCTCAAGGGATAATGCCTAGGAGCGGTTTGCTTAGGTAGAAATGGTTTATTTCAGGCGGTCATTGGGTGGTAAGCGGTAAAGGTCGGAGCCCGCCCGATTCCATTCATCGGGTGCCACGTAGCAGCGGAGGAGAGAGGGGAAATCAATTTTATCGGGCAGGTATCCTTCTCGCTTGTTGCCTGAGCGAAATGCATGATAACCGTTAGATTTGGCGGAAATGATCTAACGGTGGTGGTTGGTCGGAGCGGGTGAGCGTAAACTGTTAGTCGGGCGGAGTGTGGACCGTCAGATCAGTGGAAAGATCGACGGGGGGGGATCGGAGAATGGAGAGCGCAGCGGAAAGGAGATGAACTGAGAGTAGACCCGCCGATTTTATGAGCTTGGGTGTATGATTTTGAAGTCCGGCTTATGGCCAAAGTGGCGCAAGAGGAGACGTGGGCCATCAAAACTAAAACAGGGGTTGTTTCCGTTAAAATAGCAGCAGCGCACCTCAGGGCTAACAGGGCCTATTCATGGATATTCAAATCTAGTTACTTATGAGTATTAAAACAATAGAAGAAATTTGGATACATTTTAATTGAGTTTATTTCTTGTTATATTTTTATTTTATGACGAGTTTAATCTGGCATGCCCATCGCTTGTCTAACAAAAGACACATAGAACATTGGGGATCATAGTGGGGCCTTTTTATGGATATTCGAATCTATTTACTTATGATTATTGAAACAATAGAAGAAATGTGTATACATTTTAATCGAGTTTATTTCTTGTTATATTTTAATTTTATGATGAGTTTAATCTGGCTTATATTGGACTATAGATTGCCTCCCTGCACATTATGATTCAAATATACCAAAAGTTTAACAACGATGAAACGGTGATAGAACATTCCAAAGTTTAACATTGATTTAATTCCATAATTATTTCATTTAAATGTAAGGGTTAAATTTGAAACCTTCATTGTCCTTTAAGATTCTTTTAGCCCCTTATGAAAGGACATTAAATTATTTCGCTTGCAAAATCAATTTTAAATAAAAATATAATTCTCAATGACAAAGTAAAGATCATTTCACATTTAAATGCAAGGATTAAATTTGAAACCTTCATTGCCATTTAATATTCCTTTAGCCCCTTATGAAAGAACATTAAATTATTTCCCTTGCAAAATAAATTTTAAATAAATGTATTATTCTCAATGACAAACTAAAGATCATTTCATATCATTACAAATAAAGGATTATTACTCTTACAACATCTTAAATTCTACATAAAATAAAGATAAATTGTCTTCATGAATATCAACGTGGTATAAGAAATTAGTGATATATGATCTTACTAGTTGCTAAATGCTACAATTTCATTTTACAACTTCTTCACCTTAGCTTTTCACAAACATAAATTGGTATTCATGTTGAATATCATTTTTAGAGTAATGAATGTTATATTAATTCTAAAGCTCGTTCAAGAGGGCCTCCCAAGCAACTATCCTGAAGAAGCTACAAAATTACATAGAAGAAATATTCTTTCAACCAAAAATTTCTTTGAATGATTGTTTTTGCAAGAGTTTTTCTTGGTGTATGATACTATTAACAAGTTGTAACTAGTTCTTGAAATAATATTTTAGGGAGATTGTATTTAATATCATACAAATTTGATTCTATAATTGAGCCATCTAAACGGATGTTCATGAAAATTATAAATTTAATTTATATTGTGGAAAATAAATGTGAGGAGAGACACATTCTACAACTTAGTATGAAGGAGATATGTAATTCCTTCCATGCTCAGCTTGAAGTTGACACAAGTCCTTTTTAAAATTATATATATATATATATATATATATATATATATAATCAAAGATAGAAATAAATATACATATTTGGTAAGTTTTAATTAAAAGGCATGTCAATAGTTTCATTCTCATTGTGCTCACTCAGTTTGTTGTTGATTGTTATTACAATCCAATTAATTTTTTCTGTGCTTTCTATGGTATTTCAAAAAGTCAATAATAATAAAAAGACATTTTACTCTCAACTATAAATAAAATATTTTTATGTCCATTTAAGAAGCATAATTTTATATCAACTTTATATAGAAAGAGATAAAGTAATTGACACACACTTTCAAGTGTGTGGAAGATGTTTAATAATTTTACTGTTTGAAAATGTTTCAATGTAGGCCTTAAATAAAATATTTGAATATCCATGTTAGCTAATTTGTTTCAATATTAACTTAATATATATCTATATAAAGAGAGAAAGTAATAATAATAATACTAATAATGTCCACCTTAAATAAATTAATCTAATATATACAAAGAAAAAGTAGAGTAATCAAGAGTAAAAAACATTCATTACTTTATAATAAGGGAGAAGTGTAATTCATTCAATTATTTATATGACTGCTTTATATGTGGCATATAAAAAATATTAATAACAAAAAAAAA
This sequence comes from Pinus tabuliformis, assembly GCA_031772625.1. Lineage (NCBI taxonomy): Eukaryota > Viridiplantae > Streptophyta > Pinopsida > Pinales > Pinaceae > Pinus > Pinus tabuliformis. The sequence continues at coordinate 425,570,613 of CM062806.1, read as the reverse complement.
ATCCAATTTTGGCCATAAATAAAACGTTTCAATATGCAGTAAAATATTTCAATATCATATGTGTGTGTTTTTCGCATAAAATTAACTTATATTTCCATAAGATAGAAAATATATATTGTCCGACTAGTTCAAAAAAACTCATCAAATCTTTACATTCATTATTATGAGCAACCCACTAAAGAAACATAGATCAATTCATTCATTCAACAAGTGTTATAGATTAAATTCCCTAGCTATGGCCTCAATTCATAAATGGCTAATAAATTCGGTGGAAGTTGTAAAGCTTCCTTAAATAAGGTGTTTGCTTTCATATTCAGCTCTAGAAAAATATGTTTCACTGAATACCAATCTAGCTTCCCTAATTCCTTGTTAATATGCAGAAAAATGTGTACCAGGAAAGGGGCATCAATGATTCTGTTTCTTTCAAGCCAATCTAATTTTTAATCTCTCATAATCTGTAACCTAACATTTTAGAAATATGCCACATATAACAACGTCATCAAGGTTGTAAACTCCACTTTTTTGTTTGTGCCCACTCCACAAGAGTAACGAATCAACATAGGGTGGTTTTGATGAAAATATATGACAACACCCACACCACATATGGGAGGGTTTCCATCACTGGCCCCATCAAAGAAGGCCCAAGGAATGTTCAAGAGAAGAGGAGGCATGACTGGGACTCTTTCTTTCTTTCTTTTACAAGTGTTCTTGAAATTTTTGCAGATGTCTTCAATGATTCCCATCACAACCTCAATAGGAATATAATAATCCTAGAAGATAGAATGATTACAAGACCACCATATTGAGTTCACAAAAGAAGTAGGAAGAACAAGTTTCTCTCTGACTGAGACATCATTCACCCAATCTCTAACACAATCCAAAAGAGTGTCCTTATTCCAATTTGAAGAAACATGTTTAAAAATAATTTTTATCAACCCCCAAACTTGAACTATATAATTGCATGAAATAAATATGTGTGAGGTTATTTCATCATGGAATTTACAAAGGGTGCATCTGTTTGGGCCTGATCATCACCACTTCTAGCCATTTTCTCAAGTTACAATCTTGTCATTAAGGGAAATCTAGAGAGTTATTTTGGCTTTCAGTGGTCTAATGTGTTTCCACATAAAATATCACCACCACTGCCTCTCACCTACAAAATCTAATTTCATATTTAAAGAATAGCCCAAAATATTTGTGTACTCACCAAATACATCATTCTTTGACCATGCTAGAATGTCATCACTTTCCAGATCAAGGTGAATGAAAAAGTATATGAGAAAATCAACATAACTACTCCATTTAGTAGCAAGATCCCCTTGCAACCCTAATTTAGCAACCAATCAACATGCCTGGGACTCGATTTCATAAGGCTAATCAGATTTTGTTTCCCCTAGAAATAGAATATCGTGATTGTGAAGGAGAGTGATTAGAGCTTCAGAGAGAAGAAAATTGTCCCCAATGAAAATCCAACGGTCACTTCCAATGCATACATTCTTATCATTTCTGACTTTCCAAGAAACCCAATTCTTGATCAAAGGGAAAGATCTCACCAAAGTTATCCATACTACTGATGTATTTGGGATGTTCTTCGATAGGTCTTGGATCCATTCAATTATGGATTCCCCCCGAAATGTTTATCTTAGGTGACCTCCCCCATAACTTGTTATTATTTAGACACCTCCATAAGCTCTTAGCCATTAAATATTACAGAATAAAAGTAACTATTTTAAGCCCCAACCACCCAATAGTTTTGGCTTTATGACATCATTCCATTGGACTAATGGAATGCCAAATTTCTATCTCTTTCCAAACCATAGGTAATGAACAAAAGACTACGAATTTTCCCAAGAACTCCTTTAGGAATAATCACAATTGAGGAAAAACACACCAGAATGGCTTCTATAACTGATTTTACTATAACCAAATGACTCCCTCTAGATAATAATCAATTATCCTATATGTCTATTCTTGCTTCAATTTTCTTAATCATATAGACCTAATCCGCTTTCCAATAGGAATTTGGCTTGAGATGAAAGCCAATATATTTAAATCCTTCCTCCAAAGGTCTAATGTTGAGAAAGAAAAAAATTTGGAATGATGTTAATGAATGCATTTGGGACATGGCCCAAGAAATCTTTGACTTCCCAAAATTGATTTACATGCTTTTCATGAGCTAAGATCTATCCATAATTTCTTTAATAGTAGAAATATTATTTGTTTATTTGAACAGAAAGAGGAGAATATCATCTATGAACAACAAGTGGGAAACATGAGAGTTCTCTTACACCTTTATTCCTCTTAGGTCACCCTTCCCTATGGCATAAAAGGGGAGGGACGATCATTAATTAAAATGATGAAATTTGCACTCTTGATGCATCCTAAAATCCAATTGGCCATCATTGGTGTCATCCCTAATTTGACAAGACAAATTCTGTTGAATGTCCATTCAACCTGATCAAAATATTTTGATAAGTCTATTTTCATTGAAAAGGTTGGAGTCTTGTGATCCTTGATCAAATGCACAATTTCTTGAGCAAGACCCACACCATAAAAAATTTGATAGTCATGTAGAAACCCAAATTTCTCCTCTTTGATGACTTTGATGAGAATGGGTTTTATCCTGTTTGCTATGATTTTCATGACCAAATTTTAAAAGTGCAACATGAGATTGGGAAAAAATCATTAAAGGACACGATAATATATTTCTTTGGGATTACGTAGATAAAAGTTGAATTTAGTTTTCCAAGAATATATCTTTTAGTCTGGGATTCTTTGATTTCCTTAATCATGTCCCTATCAATTCAAAAAATCCCATGTAGAATTCAATGGTGAATCTATCATGCCTCAAGATTTTATTATTTTGCATTCCGGAGAGTGTTGTAAGAAACTCTCCCTCATTTAACTCTATCCCCAAAGAATCATTCATCTCCTCTTAAATGCAAGAGATTAAAACAGTCAGCATTTCAAGAATAAGACTTACTGGAGGAGCCTTGAAAAGGTCCTTAAAATGGTGCACACCAACTTCCATGATGTCTTTGAAAGTGGATACAACATCTCTTAAATGATTTGTGATTTTCCATATGGAATTCACACTCTTTTTGAAATTAGCAAATGAATGGAAAAAATTGGTATTGTTGTCACCTTCTGAGATCCATGTTCGACTCTTTTGCCACCAAAGCTCCTTGTCTCAATTAATTTTTTCTCTCTTTCTAGCCTCCAAGAAGTGAAGCTCATTCAAGTTAACAGCTGAGAAGATACTCGAGTCATCGCCACAATCGATATTATCTATCTTTGATTTAACCTCTAGAAAATAAACTTTATGTTTCTTTAGATAAATATGACTCAATGCCTTAATTTTGTCTTTCAAGTACAATAAAGTTTTTTGAAATTGTTGCATACAAGAGAGATCATAATTTGGGTTGATATGTGTCCAAATTGCCTCTACTAGATTAACAATATCCTCTTCTTTTAGCTAGGAGTAATTAAACCTAAATGGGGAAGCGAGCATTATATCTTGAGATTCAATGTGGAGCAGAATTAGACAATGGTCCAATAACCTGCCAAACTTTACCCACGATTTTATGAGAAGGGGGGATTCGAGAATTGAGTCTGATAAAAGAAGTGATCCAACCTCTTTGAAACAGTATCATCTGTTTCTCTCAAAGTCCTCTAGGTGTGAACCAGTTTGAAGGTTTGATATCGACCAACCCCAATGAGTCAAATAGATCCGAGAAGAAAATACCCAAAGGATCTAGCCGAGGGTTGTTATTCCAAATCTCACTCAAGATTATTGTAAAATTAAGGTCCCTACCCATAACTATCTGTTGATGTAGCAAAAATCTTGATTAAGTCACATTCTCCCATAATTTTTTACGATTATTATAAGGGTCATATATATTTGCAACCCTTCTTTAATCTCAAGGTTGACATAAATTTCATTATTGCCAAAAAAATATGATATAGCATGCAAATGAAAACTCCATGGAAATAAAAAATCACCCGATAATCCTAATGTGTCAAGGAGGCAAAAGGACCATCTATAAATGAATTGGAAGTAAAAAATTCAATGGTGTGCTATGGTATAACAAAAACCAGTGTAGATTACTATGGACCCCACTAAGAACCAAAACTCGACATCACCTTAATGGGGCCACAACCACCAAACACAAAAAATTATATTGATGCAAGTTTAATTTATCTGAGGACCCTCATACATAACCTATAAAATACTGAAGAGCCCCTATGATTGTCTTAAGCCACTTCTCTATATACAATTGTAGCATCCATTGCAAATATATATTAGTATTTCTAATTATAGGGTTAGAATATTTAAGTATCATAGAATTGGTTTAAATAAAGAGCAAGCTAGATACTTAAACAAAACCAAACAACAATTGATGACATTGTTTATTGACCTAAATAGTCAATTATACCCCTCAATGAATATGAAGCATGTTTATATTGATTGATGCACGCTTTAGTCGTCTCTAGACAATTAGATGGATAGGTGGTTCATGATATTTGATAAAACTCCATATAATAATAGGGAGTTTCCTTTATAATTCTTTAATAAATTATAGACATAGTTCATTTTTAGTCTCCATGTCAACTACTTTGACGTTGGATAATTCCATATGGTGGATGGTTCTACACAAGATAGAGAGAATGTTAAGTGTGATCTGGCACTAGGTCCTTGTCCTCCTAGGAAAATTCATATCCTCCATTTGGAGAGAGTATCAACCATAAACAAATAACTATATCGACTCTGACTGACAGCCTAGTGAAACATAGAAAATTTTTAGTCTTATGCCACAAGGAGTGAGCCAGAGGTGATGTTGAGGAAGGACTTAGACCTCCAGATTCTATGGCAAAGTTTTTCCAAGAGACACCACATGCAACCTCATGAGAGGCCCGATGATTTTGAGTTATGGGGATAATTTTTATGGGCCAATGGAAGCTAGTTGTTTTGAGAGTCATATGGATAATGTTAGTATCTTGACCATTTAAGTATATCCACTCTGACTCACAATATAGTGCAACATATAAATTTTGTAGTCTTATGATCCCACAAGGAGTGAGCCAGAGGTGATGTTGAGGAAGGAGTTAGACCCTTAGATTCTATAGCAAAGTTTGGCCAAGAGACACCACATATAACCTCATGAGAGCCCCGAGGATTTTGAGTTATGGGGATAATTTTTATGGGCCAATGGAAGCTATTTGTTCTGACAGTTATATGGATAATGCTAGTATATTGACCATCTCTATCTTCTTATATATATATATATATATATATATATATATCTATATATATATATATATATATATATATATATATATATATAGATATAGATATATAGATATATATTGTGTGTGATTTCTTTATATAACTAATTGTATGTTGTGTGTAGTTGTAGTTGTTATTCCCTTATATCACACCCTTGACCCCAATAGATGCATTAGTCTAAGTTTCTACCACTAATGTAGTAATAGTTGTAGCTTTCTCAAATGATGTATTGCACGCTCATGTACGTTGAACTAAAATGATCCCTCTTGTATATATTTTAATACGTTTCTAGTCCATGTTATAGAAATTTTTAGTTTGAATGTGCTTTTAGTTTTGGTATATAATCATGATGTTCATTTAATGTTTCTACATATTGTGATGTCATCTGGCGAGGAGCCGTGTCCACTTGTGATGGACATATCACCCCCTTCGTAGCTATTATGTGTCAAATTATTTTGTATATTACTTTGGTTAACTAATTAAAATATTAGAAGTATGTATGTAGGTTGGAACATAGCATTATAGGTCCATAGTATCACTCTCAAACCCTTCACCATCACTTATTGTATTGCCATCATTTATCCCAAGTTACATGGAAAGTATCCATAGGATGTCATCCATCTATCCATATGATGCATGAGTATTGCATCTTATATTCAAATTTTGAGCATACCCCAAGTATGTCTTAACAATGGGGGTCAGTTTCATTCTAGATCTCATTAGAAATGAAGAATTTGTAATGGATTTGGAGGACTTTTTTGAAGAGTGATAACTCTACCGAAACATTATAAAAGCGATGAAGGGACCTTACTTATGTTATAGGGCTCTAGGAACATGATAATTTAGTATGACTTCATTCCATTTCTTATTATTTACGTTAAGATGTTTATAGTTTGGAGCTTCCCAAGGCCATAAAAACATGAAATTAAAAGAAATTACTCACCAACCCCACCATGTTATTTTTATTGAGAATATGAATTATTCTCTTTATCTCTCAAGCCATACAAAAATGCATGAATGAGTGGGGTGTTAGAGCATAATCCATAATTCATAAGTTTGAATACAATATAAATTATGTTACCTTTTCTCTAGCTTTCTTAAGAATCTACCCAACTTCATAAATGTTGTTTAAGCACTACGACTACAAAATATATGTCTCCTTGACCTTGCACTTGGAATGAGGTAGGGGTAAAGAGAACTATAAGGAACTTTCAAAATATTTTCGAAGTATCATCACCTTGATGTAAGTGTTGCTAGAAACAAGAAGAAGCAAGTGAAAAAGTATGATAGATAAAGGCACATGGAATTGGGAAAAGTGGAATGGTCATTTTGGAAAATAGAAAAGTATAGATTTGATGATGCTATAAATTGAATGAACATAATCACAATTCTCATTATTTTATCCCAATTTTACATATTGTGATGTTGATAAGATTCATTTTGTGCAAGTTAATATACAAACTTAATTAAGAACATACTAGTGCTTACATATAAATTAAATGGCATGTAAACAATGATAAGAATCAATCCATGATAAACATCAACATAATTACTTCATGATACATCTCACATTGCCAAGATTTAAAAACATCATAAAAGTTAATTAAATTTAACTTAATTTTAAATTATTAATAATAATAATGATATAAAGAATTAATATATAAGTTAAACATATAAGCATTTAAAAATACATGTAGCAAGATTCTTAAGCATGGAGATTCATGACTTGCAAATAGGCTTTATTACGATACCATGAGACAATATCATGGATTATTACTACCCATGCCCAAAAAATCATAATTAATTTCATATCACATTCTTATATGATTTTTTTTTTTTTTTTAATTAGTCAATTTAATTAAGAGGAAAGGGCATAACTACTTTTCAGATAAATCTCATACTTTGATGTATGACTACTACTACATATATCCTACAATATTTAGTGGAGGTTAAATCCATATCATCCACATAATAATTATTGATAATTAAATTAAAATACTTGAAGCCCTATTCCAAAATAGACACTCCTATCAACATAACAAGTTAGAAAATTTCGTCAAGCTTACTAGCGTTTTTAATTTCAAACATAATAATTAAAAATTTTTATGTGAAATAAAGAAAAACTATGCAACATCTTTGTGATGAAATTAACCAAAATTTTACAAGATTGATGGATGGTTGAAGTATTTTCATTCAATTCTTAGTTATGTTTTTTGTTCCCACTATCTACTGTATTAGTGGGGATCCCATGAATTACATATTAAGTGGTTGAGAGGCCCTCCAATGTGATAAAATAATAATTATATTAGATACCAAGTTGTAATCATGTCATGAATTTAATAGGTAAACAAACAAAATTATGAATGCAATTAAATAACTATGAATCAACATGTTTGATACTATTAGTGAGATAGAATATGTGAAAACGAAAAAGGAGAATTGACTTCCTAGGTGTCCTCAATCTCTATTATTTTCTCTTAAAATTTTAACATTTAACTACTCATATGTAATTTAAATTTTACTAATAATATTTCAATGTTACTATAATTTACATCCATAACCTATGACTAATTATTTTGTTTTTTCAAAGAGCCAAGAATGAAGGTAATGATAATAAATAAGATGGCATTAAGGCAAGCATTGGAGGCAAAGATAAGTGAAAGAAAATGGCATTGTCACAAGTGTGGGATTCAAGAACATGAAGTATGTAAAATAAATGTGAGGCCAATTCCTATATTGACAAGAATCAACAATGCTCATAACACTTAAATTCAAGTTGGGATTTGTTAGTGTCAGTCTTTCCAGCCTTCCTCCAGTGATCAAACGTGCTCTTACAAAGTGATTTTGAAGTGTCAAGGTCAAATTTTTTCATTTCAGTGAGTCTTCAAGCAAAATTTGGTCACTAGGCATTAGGTCTAGGGTTTGCTTTCACTCCTTCTAAAGTTGTCCAAATGTCGGTCCATGTCATCATTCTGCTGAGTCTATAATCATTCATAGGGTTGTCATCATCATGTCAAGTTCCAATGGGTCATTCTACACCTTGTTCATGCTTCAGTTGCACCCAGGCAAGGTCATTTCCCTCTCCTAGGGTTTTGAAGGCAATTTCTCTTGGACGGTCAAATCATCGGAAAAACTTGTATCCTGATGTTCATACACCTTCCCTTATCCTTAAAGTACCTTATTAAATGCTTCCCATCACTGAGATCCCCCAAATTCCTCATTTTTGCACAAACCCTAGTTTCTTGCCACAACTTGGCAATATTCTAGGTTGAGCCTGTGTTTTTCCCTTTTGGACCCCTTCCCCTCGCTCAATCTCTGAGATTCCACTTTCCCTTGCTTCCTAACATCCCTCCCTACTTCCAAAAATTTCCCCAAGAATTTAGAAGCCTCTTATCCCCTTCATTTCGCTTCATTTCGACAAAATCCCTTGTTCCACACATCGGGATAAGTTTCACTCAAAAGCTGTTTCAGAGCAATCAAAGATGAATTTTGGAAAACTGAGAGAGCTTTTTGTCCACAACACGCCAAGGAAGAAAAACCTCCTTCACTTTTTACATAGGTGTCATGGTTTTAAAGAAATGTCAAAAATACAATCGCCAGATCCAAGGAGGTTGAGCAAGGCACTAAAATGACGGAAAAGGCCCGATCCACTCCAAATTTTGGCCGAAGCCTCTTTGAATGAGCATGGTACTTGATTGGGGACTCCCAACCTAAATTTCAAGAAATTTGGAGAAAATTTTGTCAATTGTGAAATTTTTGTATTGAAAACAGGTTTTTGCCCTCAACGCGTAGCGCGCCGCGCGCTACCCTGAAGATGGGCAAGTCCATTTCTCAAAAACTCAGCATTTTTGGGTTTTTCATGACAAATTACACTTGCTCAGCAATTTCCAAGACATTTCATCAGGTTTTGAGCCCTCAGAAGGTCAAAAAACATGCAAAAAATGACTTTCTGCCACTTTTTGGACACACAGGAAGCAGTCTTGGGAGATTGCAATTTTAGAGGGGCAAATGGACACCAAATTGCGAAATTCCACCTGGGTTGGAAAGTAGACATCCATAAATTTCCAACAAGCCTACTTTTGCCTCATTTGGATGCCGGGAAGTGCCTCAAAAGTTGGCTCAAAAGCGCGCTACGCGTTGAGAATTGGGGCGCTACGCATCAGGGAAATTTGCCAGATTTTCACCTACAGCTTAGCAAAATGCAGATTTGACTAGTTTTGACTTTTTGGAGTGATTTTTCATCCTCCTTGATGTAATTGATGTAATTTTATGATGTCATGGAACTTATTTATCTCTTCTAGAAGATTCATTCATAAAAAGTCAAAAATTTAATGAATGAATTGGTTTCCTAGCTTATAGAGGCAAGTTGTTTTGACTGCCTAGATTTTAGCGCTCGGTTTAGAATTGGTTGAAACAGCTCCTAGGATGATGAGCTCGACCCCTAGAGGAAAGGAAAGGTGTTAGCTTGCCTATATTATGTATTTTCTTAGTCATTTTCATGGTTGGACTCTGGAGGGATAAGCTTCTATTGTATTACACTTTGTATCTCTGCAATTTTGGCAAAGGAAAGACCAGGGTTTTGCAGCACTATTTGGGATTCCTGTGGTTATTTGTGTTGATGGTGTGCTTCTCTCATGTACTTGTAAGATTTGTTATGTGTATCAATTTCCTCTTTCTCTTTTATGCACATTAAGTAAATGAAGTGTTAAGGTAGAATTCATAATTTATATGCTCTGCCTTTAAGTTTGCTTAATATCTATGTTTTCCTCTGTCTAAAGAGAACTCTCGATGGTTTCTTGCTCTCTTTAGCTCCTCACCGGTCATTCCTATCCATTCACTTAAATCAAAGGTATCAAGACAATCTCCTACCTTGCCCCAAAAAGACCTCTGCATAAGCTGTGTCCCATCCCCGCACCCAAAATTGCTCTCCCCCTGTTTTCCACCAAAACCCTAAAAATCTGAAATCAAACCTTCTCAATCAGTTTACTAGCCTAAAATCAGTGTTCTTTATTGGTCATCTCCGCCCTTTGAAGACCTTTTGCCGAGATAGACCCGGAGAGAGCCCTCTCCTGCCCCGTAGGGCTAGCTACGAGGCTAAGTGGTTTGATGTTGCCTTGGATTTTGTCTTTTTCAGCCTGAGGCCAAATTCAAGCGCTAACATATTGGCGACCATACTGGGGAAGAACAAATGGTTTACTTGTTGATGTCATTTGTTTTATAAGCTACAGACAGAGCCTGAAGTTATGCCAGGTAGCCTTCGAAACGCTTTTGCTTTGCATTAGCGGAAGTAGATAAACGCTGCTTCAGTCAATCTCCGGTCTAGCTTGTAATCGTGACATCTAACTTGTTAATTACCCCAGTACATGTATCAAGTTCAGATCTGATTGTTGATGGTGGACAACGATCAGACACTGACAAGGCTGAAATCATTCACTAGCGACTCCTTCACTGAAAACTCCAGAGATCAATGCTTCATGGTGACTTCACTACAGGAAGATTAGTAGCTTTGAGCTTTTCCAAATGGATCGGGTTGCAAGAAGATATGCTCCCATGAGCCAATATCACATCCCTGGTTTTCCAAATAAAATTCCGAAGGTAGATTGGTCAAGGAATTTGCCTACATTTAAAGATGATGGTAGGAAGGACACAGCTCTACATCTGGTTAGATTTCACATGCATATTCGCAAGTTGAAAGTTGATTTTCCTGAAGATTGCTTGATGAAGATATTCATGGCCACTCTGGAAGGTAAAGCCCAATCATGGTATGAAAGTTTGCCGCCTGCTTGTATTTATTGTTTAAAGGATTTTCATGCTATGTTCATTGAACGATATAAGGACTCTTATCCATCATTAAATTTAGTTCAAGACTGTTGCAAGCATGCTTATAGTTTTATTGAAAGCCTTGAGAAATATTATGAAGATGATAATTTTATGGATGATGAGATCATGGAGGCTCTGTATGAGAATCCATTTCAGCAGCATAAAGAAAACCTAGTGGATACCCATCAAGATGATCAGGAAATTTTGCAGCAGAATCACGATCGGCAGGTTGAAGATAATATGGCTGTAATTGATGAAAGAGAAGAGCTTGTTTCAGATCTGCCCACAGAAGACAACAGCATGCAAGTAAGTCCACTGTTGATTGTAGATTGTGATAATGTCCAGTCAGCTACTTCAGATTCAGATTCAGATTCAAATTGTAATGACCAATCATATCTTGTGCTGAAGCCCATCAAAGAAAGCTCTGCTGTTGAGATCATAGACAGCGTTTTGGATTCAGATGTTCATGAAAAACAGAATAAGATCTTTGTGCAAGCAAGTGATGAATCTCCGTTCAATAGCTCAGTAATAAATGATAGTTTGAGTGCCCTATCGTATGAAGATAATTACTGTTTAAGCAGAAGAAAACAAAAGGTATTGTCTCCTTTGTCTGAAGAGGAGATAGATCAGCTCTTGGAAGGTCTTGTTACAGCCCAAGCTACAACAGAGTTGCAGTGCACACATAGTCAGGAGAGTGTTGGGGAAACTTCTTCCTCTGTTGAAAAAGATGACTGTCTTGTAGATCAGCAAATAGATAATGTTTTCCTTCACAAAGATGATAATTCGGCTGTCATATCATATACAAATGACCTACAACACATTCACACCACAGAAGAACAAAACATTCAGGATTTCCATTCAGGTTCCTCTTCATATGTTTCATGTGCTGAAATGCTTTTCCAAGAAGAGATCTGCCCATCCATTTGTTCAGAGTTTTTTGAAGCCCATGAGCATACTTTTACCGAAGCACATGATGAAGGCAGATCAGAATTTGAAGCAAAAGACACTTTGTTCTTTCAGCAGGAGGTGGTAGTGGCAAAACTTCATGTTTTTCAAGATCCAATGGCAGCCCTGTTGCAGTCAACAGTGAAGGTGATTATTGCAGTATTCAGTGATGAAGGAGAATATGGTCGACTATATTTTTGGATGCCCAGTTACCAGTATTCATTGTTGACCAGAAGATCTGATCAGGAGAACCAATCAAGAAGGCATCTGCTTGATTGGTTGCATTGGCATTTTGATATAGTTTGATGGTATATTGTCTTGTAAGAAACACAGGTGGTTGTCATCATGATTTCAAATCTTGATGGACTGCTGCCCTTCAATAAGCTTTGTAAGTTCTTGTTTTCGTTAAGTCAATCATGAGTCATTTATGAGTCAGTTTTCAATTATGTTGGTTTCATAATTGTGTCGGCTTGAGTCAGGTTTCAGTCCATAAATATGTCAAAGTCTGTGTTGGTTGTCTGTTGAAATAATGACTCCATCACCCAATGGACGAAGGCATTGTCTAGCTCTTCCAGAGATCTGCGGTTCTTGGCACCTCTAAGGAGCTACCATCCCCATTGGAGCCAATGTTAGTGTCAGTCTTTCCAGCCTTCCTCCAGTGATCAAACGTGCTCTTACAAAGTGATTTTGAAGTGTCAAGGTCAAATTTTTTCATTTCAGTGCGTCTTCAAGCAAAATTTGGTCACTAGGCATTAGGTCTAGGGTTTGCTTTCACTCCTTCTAAAGTTGTCCAAATGTCGGTCCATGCCATCATTCTGCTGAGTCTATCATCATTCATAGGGTTGTTATCATCATGTCAAGTTCCAATGGGTCATTCTACACCTTGTTCATGCTTCAGTTGCACCCAGGCAAGGTCATTTCCCTCTCCTAGGGTTTTGAAGGCAATTTCTCTTGGACGGTCAAATCATCGGAAAAACTTGTATCCTGATGTTCATACACCTTCCCCTATCCTTAAAGTACCTTATTAAATGCTTCCCATCACTGAGATCCCCCAAATTCCTCATTTTTGCACAAACCCTAGTTTCTTGCCACAACTTGGCAATATTCTAGGTTGGGCCTGTGTTTTTCCCTTTTGGACCCCAACATCCCTCCCTACTTCCAAAAATTTCCCCAAGAATTTAGAAGCCTCTTATCCCCTTCATTTCGCTTCATTTCGACAAAATCCCTTGTTCCACACATCGGGATAAGTTTCACTCAAAAGCTGTTTCAGAGCAATCAAAGATGAATTTTGGAAAACTAAGAGAGTTTTTTGTCCACAACAGGCCAAGGAAGAAAAACCTCCTTCACTTTTTACATAGGTGTCATGGTTTTAAAGAAATGTCAAAAATACAATCGCCAGATCCAAGGAGGTTGAGCAAGGCACTAAAACGATGGAAAAGGCCCGATCCACTCCAAATTTTGGCCGAAGCCTCTTTGACTGAGCATGGTACTTGATTGGGGACTCCCAGCCCAAATTTCAAGAAATTTGGAGAAAATTTTGTCAATTGTGAAATTTTTGTATTGAAAACAGGTTTTTGCCCTCAACGCGTAGCGCGCCGCGCGCTACCCTGAAGATGAGCAAGTACATTTCTCAAAAACTCAGCATTTTTGGATTTTTCATGACAAATTACACTTTCTCAGCAATTTCCAAGACATTTCATCAGGTTTTGAGCCCTCAGAAGGTCAAAAAACATGCAAAAAATGACTTTCTGCCACTTTTTGGACACACAGGAAACAGTCTTGGGAGATTGCAATTTTGGAGGGGTAAATGGACACCAAATTGAGAAATTCCACTTGGGTTGGAAAGTAGACATCCAGACCTTTCCAACAAGCCTACTTTTGCCTCATTTGGATGCTGGGAAGTGCCTCAAAAGTTGGCTCAAAGGCGCGCTACGCGTTGAGAATTGGGGCGCTACGCATCAGGGAAATTTGCCAGATTTTCACCTACAGCTCAGCAAAACGCAGATTTGACTAGTTTTGACTTTTTGGAGTGATTTTTCATCCTCCTTGATGTAATTGATGTAATTTTATGATGTCATGGCACTTATTTATCTCTTCTAGAAGATTCATTCATAAAAAGTCAAAAATTTAATGAATGAATTGGTTTCCTAGCTTATAGAGGCAAGTTGTTTTGACTGCCTAGATTTTAGTGCTCAGTTTAGAATTGGTTGAAACAACTCCTAGGATGATGAGCTCGACCCCTAGAGGCAAGGAAAGGTGTTAGCTTTCCTATATTATGTATTTTCTTAATCATTTTCATGGTTGGACTCTGGAGGGATAAGCTTCTATTGTATTACACTTTGTATCTCTGCAATTTTGGCAAAGGAAAGACCAGGGTTTTGCAGCACTATTTGGGATTCCTGTGGTTATTTGTGTTGATGGTGTGCTTCTCTCATGTACTTGTAAGATTTTTTATGTGTATCAATTTCCTCTTTCTCTTTTCTGCACATTAAGTAAATGAAGTGTTAAGGTAGAATTCATAATTTATATGCTTTGCCTTTAAGTTTGCTTAATATCTATGTTTTCCTCTGTCTAAAGAGAACTCTCGATGGTTTCTTGCTCTCTTTAGCTCCTCACCGTTCATTCCTATCCATTCACTTAAATCAAAGGTATCAAGACAATCTCCTACCTTGCCCCAAAAAGACCTCTGCATAAGCTGTGTCCCATCCCCGCACCCAAAATTGCTCTCCCCCTGTTTTCCACCAAAACCCTAAAAATCTGAAATCAAACCTTCTCAATCAGTTTACTAGCCTAAAATCAGTGTTCTTTATTGGTTATCTCCGCCCTTTGAAGACCTTTTGCCGAGATAGACCCGGAGAGAGCCCTCTCCTGCCCCGTAGGGCTAGCTACGAGGCTAAGTGGTTTGATGTTGCCTTGGATTTTGTCTTTTTCAGTCTGAGGCCAAATTCAAGCGCTAACAGGATTCACAATGGAAACGTGCCTAAGCTTCTTTGGGAAGATTTCATTAAGTGACAAAAAAAAATGATGCATACACTAACTCGATAATAGGATATTTAACTAAGTGTGAGCTATGTGATGCATTAAATGTTATGGAAGGGTACAAAATATAAGGGAATAGATAAAATCCAACTAGAATGGAGATAGAGTACTTTAGAACTCTTTTTGCAGCAGACCAATGTCCCTCACAAGGCTTTTGCATAAACCTGGAGAGGATTCCAACAATAAATGAAATGTCTGGTCTGGTGGTAGTTAGGTAGTTGAGACTTCCTACAAGCTGTCTATACTTTGTTGCATCCTCAAATTCCTTTCCTTCAATAGATGTGAGATTCAAGTTTTGTTCCATTGGAGTAGTAAGAGGATTGCACTCTGTCATGCCAAACCTATTCAACAAATCTCCAATGTATTTCTTTTGAGAAAGAAATATGGACTTTGGATGTTGGGTTACTTCAATGCCAAGATAGTAATGAACATAGCCAAAATCAATCATTTCAAAACTTTTTCCCAATTCCTTCTTTATGGATGAAATGTAGCTTTCATTGTTCCCTGTCATTAAAATATCATCTACATATACCACAAGATATACAACTATTTTTCCAACTTTATCAAGATCAAAATGATTGAAATTGAGTTTCAGAAGATGCTCAGTTAGTTTTTCATACTAGGTTCGCGGTGCTTGTTTGAGGCCATACAAGGACTTCACAAGTTTGCATACTTTATGTTCATGTCCTTTCACAGCAAATCCTTCAGGCTGGGAGATAAAAACATTCTCTTTTAGATCTCCATTCAAGAAAGCAGTTTTTACATCCATTTGATGGACTTTCCAACCGTTCTGAGTTGCTAGTGCAAAGAGTGTCCGGATGGTGGCCCATTTTGCTGTGGGGCCAAAAGTCTCCTCATAATCGACCCCTTCCTTCTGTTCAAAAACTTTTACCACAAGCCTAGCTTTGTGCTTGTCAAGTGAGCCATCAGCTTTATACTTGTTCTTGTAGACCCACTTGCAGCCAATTGGTTTGGTTCCAAATGGAGGATCAACCAGCTTCCAAGTGCCGTTCTTTATGAGGGCATCATACTCCTTTTGCATCGCTTCTTTCCATTAATCATGAGAAGCAACTTCTTTGAAGGAAGTTGGTTCAAAATCTATAGACATGTTCAATTCACAATCATAAGAAACATCCATATCAACAGGTGAATTAGAGTCATCTACATCACCTCCATTTTGTCGGTTTGAATTTCTGGTTCCTGCTTTTCCAATTTCATTAGGATGAACACTTTCAAGTGTCTTCGTCAACCACTTTGGGGGACCTCTCTGAGATGGTCCAGGGTGCTCTGTTGATTGAGTTGGGACTGAATCAAGATTGAGTCTCCCAATTCTATCAATTACATCACTTAAAGCATCATCCGTTGTTGGAGTTTCATGTGGGGGAGAGTGTTCTTCAAAAGAAGATTCCACATGTTGATCTAGTATAGGAATCCCCCCTTCAAGATGTGGAATCTGATTATCAAATTCTTGAAATGATTTTGTTTTTGCGAATCTATCCAAGCGATCAAGTTGCCGCTCAACAACATTGTCAGTTTTGGATGATTCAAGAAAAATTACATCTCTAGATACAACAAACTTTTTATTTAATTCATCATAGAGGCGGTATGCTTTGGAGGTGTTTGAATACCCCAGGAAGATACACTTACGACTTCTAGCACCAAGTTTGTTTCTATGTACCTTTGGTATCAAAGCATAACAGGTGGAACCAAAGACCCTGAGATGTTTTACCGAAGGAACATGTCCATACCACAATTCATAAGGAGTCTTGTTTCTTATAGCATTAGATGGACATCTATTCTTTATATATGCAGCACATAGAATAGCATCAGTCCAAAACATTATCATTACATTTTTGAAGAAAAGCATGGATCGTACCATATTCAAGATTGTTCTATTCATTCTTTCAGCTACACCATTCTGTTGGGGATTATAAGGCACAATTGTTTGATGTTTGATCCGATGTTGGCGAAGATAGTTTTCAAATTCATTTGATGTATATTCTTTTCCATTATCAGTGCGAATAGACCCAATATGAGGTTGTGCATCATTTTCAATCCATTTATGAAAATTCTTGAATGTTTGAAAAGCATCAGATTTGTTCTTCAATAAATAAACCCAACACATTCTGGTGTAGTCATCAATAAATGTCATGATATATTTATTTCCATTTGTAGAAGGAACAGGCATTGGACCACATAAATCTGAATGAATGAGTTCAAGCTTCCTATGTTCTCTTGAATGTGAATCATGAAAAAACTGTTTGCTATGCTTTCCTAGAATGCAAGCATCACATTGCTTAAGTTTCCTAGGAATTGTAGGCAAACCAGCAACACCATTTTTCTTCAATAAGCGGAGACTTTCATAGTTTAAATGTCCAAATCTAGCATGCCATAATAAACTTGATGGAAGCGATCAATGATTGAATGTGGCGACCACTCCCTCGTCTTGGCGTTTTTTTGTGTGTATGTTCATGCTGTGTATGTTCATGCTGTGTATGTCGGTGTTAGTATTGTGTTAATGCGTGGCCTAATATCCTTTCAATAGTTGAAAGTATACATTTGAACGATGACAATAAATTTGTAGCAGAATATTTGGTGGAGGTAGAATGTCCATGATGCGTTGAGCCCTTTTAAAAGAGGCCATATGGAATGACGAATTGGATTTGTATACTGCGTATGCATTGAATGTTTTTATTGGTAGCCATGTACGTTTTGAAAGTCATTTTCTCTCTGTGTATTGAAGTTGTGATGGCAGTGATTCAATGGGTACATGAAAACCTTATGTTAGAAGTTTTAGTGGACGATAATACCCTTTGAGAATGCCCTTTTGAGTACATTTTTACTGTATATTGGTAGAAGTTTTTTTTTTTTTAATCAGCCAAAGTTTTTTTACAGAATGCATTCAATCATATCCATGGTAGGAATAGTTCTCACTGGCAAGGAGAACTATCCTGAATGGTCCCGGATGATAAAACACACCCTCATCTTCAATGAGTTTTGGAAAGGAGTGTGTGTCGGAGAAGGAGACAATGACCCAGTACAACCTACTTCAGACAAAGAGCTCGTCATTTGGGAAAACAAGAACAACAAAGCTTATGCATTAATCGCAGCATCTGTAAATGAAGAGGTGAGTCGCCATATTTCGTCATATTCAACTGCCTTTGAAGCTTTACAAAAGCTGAAAGAACTCTATGACTCACATTCCGCACTTGAAGTTGTTCAAATCATGATTAAACTCTTCACTCTTGAACTGCAAAATAATGATCCTCTTGCTCTTGCATCTGAAGTAAAGTCTATAATGCATGATATCAATTCCACTAAAGTTGAGCCGGATATTCCTCTTATTGCTTTTCTCAAGGCAATTTATCCTACTTACTCCAATTATCTTGAGTCATTGCAAGCAAATGGAAATCTCAAAGATATAACCTTTGACTCTCTTGTGAAAAAGTTTGCTGAAAGAGAGAAAGCTTTTGGAAAGAAGACAGCCCCTGAATCTTCTAAAGAGATTGTGTGCCTTGCTCATAAAGAAAATCATCCTGCTCAATATTCTACAAGAGGAAGAGGAAGATATTTCAGAGGCAGGGGGGGCAGACATTCTCAAGGAGAAAAGGCAGATTTGCACTGCATTCGCTGCAAAAGAAATGGATCACATGACGCCTCTACATGCAAGCTACCATGGGATAAAATTGAGCAGAAAAGAAATCAACAGAAAGGTAAAACTAATGATACAGACAAAGTTAAAGCACCTTAATCCGCTTACTATGTTGAGGCACAATGTAACATTGGAGTAAATGAAGATTTGTTTAATGCTTCACTTGCTTCCTGGAAAAATGATTGGTTGCTTGATTCAGAAGCAACCTGTCACATGACTCATAGAAAAGATTTTTTTGAAGATTTTACTGACAATGTTGATGGAGCAGTATACTTTGCAGATCAATCAAAAATCAAGCCATCAGGGCTTGGCACAATCAGGCTTAAACTGCCTGGTCTTCCAGACTTCCTTCTGGATCATGTTCTATATCTCCCACAGCTCAAGAGAAACTTGTTGTCCTTGGTCCACATCCACCAGCAAGGTCACTCCATTCATATGTTTGATGGCAAGCTTGAGGTAAGAAAGCATATGACCACTCACTTGTCATGAGGGGAATATAAGAAGAAATGCTTCTCAAACTGCAAGGAACCTCTGCTCATGCACAACATTTCTCATATATTTCTCATCATGAAGAAGGTACACTTCCATCAAGTTTATTATGGCATGCTAGATTTGGACATTTAAACTATGACAGTCTCTGCTTATTGAAAAAAAATGGTGTTGCTGGTTTGCCTGCAATTCCTAGGAAACTTAAGCAATCTGATGCTTGCATTCTAGGAAAGCATAGAAAACAGTCTTTTCATGATTCACATTCAAGAGCACATAGGAAGCTTGAACTCATTGAAGAAAATACCATGTGCTATGTATCAAGAATAGAGTCTTGGGTTATTGAAGAAAATAGCAATAATGCGCATCGCCCAACGTTCAAATATCCGACATATTACAACAGCGCTTAAATATTACAACAACAACGTTTAAATATCCGACATATATCCCAAGTAGCAGCAGCTGTCTCCCCAAATATTCACGCACAGAAGCGGCAGAACATATGGAAACTTTCGGGCAACTAAACCATCAAGCCTCTCCCCTTTGACCTTAAATCACACCATTTCCGCAAGCCCTCATTGAAAACTATATGCGTATTAACAATAACTTCACCTTTGGATCAAAGAAACAGTCATTTGAACAGGCATGAAAAGAAGGTCTCAGCACAGAAACCGGATTACAAAACCAACTATATCAGACTTACAACATCCATCTCAAGCTATAATTCCATGAACTAAACCAAACATAGAGCTTCAACCTCAAACTATAATTTCATGCACAAAAACGGAAGGCAGGAGCTCCAAGTATTTTTAAATTGTAGGAAACTGTCAGCGTATTAAAGAGTTCAACGCATACAAGAATATCAGCACAGCCAGCGTGAAAATACATAGCGTTGATACCACTAATACACAGCGTTGGAACCTGATTCACGCACGCAGATCCCAGCAATGGTTCTGATTTGTTCTGGTTCTTCAACGGATGGTTCTTCAAAGGAGTAGCGTTCAAGATGCAAGAGCAACATAGTAGAATCGCAGGCAGAGTCGTTGTTTGTGGCTGTTCTTCGCTCCACCCATCAGTTCAGGACAGCATGGACAGCGCTAGACAAGACAATGCTTCTTTCAGGAACGTTCATGGGCAGTCCAGATAGCGCAGGTAAACAGTGTCAAGGAGAGAGCGCAGGTACAGAGAGCGTAGGGATGGCAGATAGAACACAAGTAATCAGTTGCTGAATTATATGGGGAGCAGTGGAGCAGACTAGGAGTTACAAAGACATAAAGTCTAAAAAAATGAGTTGGCTTTGATACCATGTCAGGCCAGGCAGTAACTCCATTAGGCAGAAAAACCGATTCGTATTATTCCATTAGGTAGGTCTTTGTTATATACAATAGGGAGTCACTGTTCAGTTCATCTCCCGATGACTGTTCACATTCCTAATTTAATTATTTACATAAATTCACCCAATCATGAATATTAGGTGTCAACATATACAATAAACACCAATTTTATTAAACTTGGGCTAATATAGAGAATTATACACAAAGAAACTATGGATTTGAATTAAAGATTGTGAATATTAGTCTTTTCAAAGTGCAAAATTGGATTTTAAAAGTGTGAATTTTGATTAAAAAATGTGAATATCCATTCTAGAAGCATCAATTTCAATTCTAAAATCGTAAATCTGTGTTGATGGTGCTGGAAATCCATCAACTAAGGGGGTATCCCCGATATGAAGTCGCAACTGCACCTCACATCGTTTGGAATAGGAGCCCCAAACGGAAAAAAAAAAGTTGGTTGCTATTATTCTTAGGAATTTGCCATGGCTGCAATTATCAACATAAGATATTATACAAACAATCTTTGAAATAAGCAAGTAAGTTGACACTGTGAGGCATAAATAATGTAAACTTTGAAACAAGAATTGTAAACTCAAAACAAGAACTCTAGAAAAAAACATGAAAAACAACTTGAAAACGAAAAATGTTGATGTTGGAATAACATTTGTTTTTGGGTAATTTTCAACATTTTTTTAAAAATGATAGTAAAAGCCAATAAAAATCAATTTTTTTTTGCAAAACGCACCTTGAAAACAAAAAATGTTGATGCTGGAATACCGTTTTTTTTTTTTTTTTTTTGTAAGGGTAAATTTTCAACATTTAAAAAAATGACAGTAAAAGCCAACAAAAACCAATTTTTTTTTTGTGCAAAAATCACCCTAAAAATAAAAATTGATGTTGGAATAATGTCTTTTTTTAGGTAAATTTTCAACATTTCTTAACAAAGAAAATGTTAAAATAAAGCATACAATTTTTAAAGAAAAAAAAGCAATATCCTTGAAAATGTTGGACACCTAATCCTAGTAAAATCCAATAAAAATCAATTTTTTGTGCAAAACGCACATTGAAAACAAAAAATGTTGATTCCGGAATAACGTCGTTTTTGTTTGTTTGTTTGTTTTTGTTTTGTTTTGTTTTGTTTGTTTTTTTTCTTTTTTTAAGGGTAAATTTTCAACATTTTAAAAAAATGACAGTAAAAGCCAATAAAAACCATTTTTTTGGTGCAAAAATCACCCTAAAAATAAAAATTGTTGATGTTGGAATAATGTCTTTCTTTAGGTAAATTTTCAACATTTCTTAACAAAGAAAATGTTAAAATAAAGCATACAATTTTTAAAGAAAAAAAGCAATATCCTTGAAAATGTTGGACACCTAATCCTCTGTGGGTTGGTGTGGAATGTGAACAGCCACCAGAGTCCAAGAGACCACTTGGAATATGAATCCAAGGTGTTGGGTGTGGAGCCTGATTATCTTCTATATTCAAAGGTGTCGCCAGATAGGACCCCAGTTCGAAATGGGGGTGGCAACGCCGCCCGTAAAATATTCGCTGCAGGGGGGGTCCAGGGGGGGGCGGCTGTGACCTTTGGGAGCCCCCCCCTAGTGGGGGGTTTCGGGGGTAGCGCCCTCGAAGCTAAAAACAGCTGTAAAATTGCCTTGTAAAAGTATAGTAATTTCTAGTCAATCTGGGCCGTTCATTAGGCGGATGATCTGACGGTAGAACTTATGTTTAGTTTAGGGTTTTTTGCCCTAGAAGGCAACCCCTCTCTTTGTATGAGGGTATTGTATTTGAGGCTGTGTGATAGATGTGTATTTTGTGAGCGAGAAACAGAGAGGTGAGACTGTGAGAGAAAACAGAAGATATTACAGCGGATTTGCTGTAGGTTGTGTCTCTTCATTTTGTTGGATAATAGAAAGGAAGGACTGGTTGTTCGGGGTGGATGTAGCCCAAATTTGGAGAAGTGTTGACTGTGATATTGAATGGTATGTGCCACTGTGTCTTGAACAATTTCCGTATAGGTCGTGATTCCATTTTGTTGTGTGATTTTCCATGCCGCTGTTGGTATACCCACTAGTTCCCATTCCATCCAGTCCAACATATTGAATGGTATGTGTCAATAGTTGACCTACCCTCTGCGCAATAGAACTCCCTTTACTTTAACGCTAGAATATAAAACACGTACAACGCTCCTCTCTCCACAGTCGTGTTTGAATGCTGCCATACAACGCTTTGCTACATACAACGCTTTGCTACATACAACGCTCCTCCCTACCACCCTTCATATCACACTTCCATCCATCACATTGGTGGTATTTTCTCCTAGTTTTTGACTAAGATACCATTACACAACCCACGTTCATATTCAACATTTATTTTCAAAGAAATGAACTTGGTCTCTTTCATCTGTACTGTGTTTGCAATGAAATGAACTAGGTCTCTTACATATGCACCTCCTCATTTGTCTCTGACTTTGAACCCACAATAATCATAATGCTTCATGTCAGTTGCATTGGTCTCATGCATAAAATTGTTGGGTGGAAGTGTGGTGAAAGAAAGGTTGTTGTGGCATAGTTTGAGATTCTTGAAGAGGACTAGTTAAGCATAAGCGTAGAGGTCAAGCTTCTTTTCCACTGTGCCCAAAATTTCACAATTGTGCAAAAGAATAATACCTTGGCTACTCCACAGTCAGCTCGCTTTACCACAATGTTCTTATTCCTTAGTGATAAGCAATGTCGACTCCTTCAAACCTGGCAGGTTGAGACATGATGGTTGAGACATTTCTTTTCATGGTTTGCCTCTTCAAGAATTGGGCTTTAATATAAACTTTCAGGAAGTTTTCAGAGTCGATGGATCGATGTCGAATCTTAGAAGTTATTGTGGTATTTGATTGATCTAAGTACCCACGTTTATGTCGTGCTTTAAATTGTTGCCATTTCTATGATTTGATTGAGTCGACCTTCCGAATTTAGTTTTTGAGATTCAGTATTGTCTATAAATATTGGAAGATTTGAGGAAAATTGACTGCTGATGTCTTATTTTGGTTAAATTTTGGAGCATCGGAGTCAGTTAAGAAGGTTGTAGTTGGGCATTAAATCAAGTGGGATTTTTTCAAAACAGCAACAAAAAAGTCCTAGGTTCTCTCTCCCCACTAACATGCAGTTGTGTTAATAATGAGACCCAATTATTGTGCTCTCTTGCAATGTCTCAACATAGGCAGTGGTTTGTCCTAGGTGGAGTTTGTCAATGGATGACGCGAAGTGCAAGTACTGAGTGATTGATGAATTGAAGGACCCAATTATTGTGCTCTCTTGCAATGTCTCAACATAGGCAGTGGTTTGTCCTAGGTGGAGTTTGTCAATGGATGACGCGAAGTGCAAGTACTGAGTGATTGATGAATTGAAGGCACTTGTAACCTATTAGCAACAATAAGGGAGTGCAACTATTCTAGAGCAATGACATTCTGAGAACTCCTTTTGAACGGTGCGGTGGATGGTATGTGGACCCTTTTTTTTTAACACTGTGCGGTGTGAAGATTGGTTCATATATTAGTGTATAGTGAATGTATTGGTGGTATAAGTGGCATATAAAGTAAGTTGACTAATTTTATAAGATCATGGTTTATAAAGTGAAGATTTTAAAAAAGAAGAAGAGAAGTTTGGTATATTATTTATATGGTATGAAATTACATGGTATGGTTTTCTAAGGAGTGGTTGACATATTTCTTCAAGAAACTTGACAGATTTTTCCAAGAAGTTTGTTTTATACAAATAAACTAATTTAATTAGCTTTCTGAGGGACTTAGAGGATCATCAACACACTGCATTTGTTTGAAAAAATGGCTCCAATTGGTGAATTTTTATATTTCCTAAAAACTTTGATACATTCCATTGACCATGATACAATGAAAATTGACAAGGCCTCTCTCCTTAATAGTCAAATCTATTTAGAAGACGCACAAGAGAAAATCGAGTTTCTTCAATTCGAGTCAAACCTACAACAACAAGAATTACAAAAGTGGAGTCATCATTCTAACCTGTTTCTATTAAAAACATTGAGATAGACTCCCATAAGCAACAAATCAATAATGTTGATCTAGTACCCAATAAAGGAGCAGTTTTGTAGAAAGATGCATAAGTTTAGTCTGCACTTTCCAAGCCCATCATCAGACCTTGGGAAGAGTTTTTCCATAAAAAGTACAGAACTAGTCTTGGATATGACAATGATGTGTCATTTAATATTCCAAATTACTCAAAGCCCATCAAATTTCAGAGTGTTGGATTCCTTCATGACATTTCACCTTCAGTTGTTCCAGATTATGCACCTCTTCCACAACAACCACAACATGTTGTTAAATGCCAATGTCGTGATCAAGTTGGCCATATGAAATATCATTGTTTTGATCTTCATTCGTGCAAGCATTGTGATCAACGTACTCATTCTTAACACAAATGCTTCAAAGACAAGCCTCCTGCAAGAACAAAGCTTCATCTTGGATGGATCGCTTCATGGCAATGGGCTTTAATAGCCAAGAAGATATTTCTCTCATACAATAGGATTTGTTCTCAAATATTGAAAAGTCATGCAGTTGAGATATCTTCATCTTCTCACCTTGTATTTGACAAGGGGGAAATGATGGTCATCTACAAGTTTCAAAGACACATCAAGCGAGCCTGTGCCACAACCTTCCATACCGGATTCAGAGTTGTAGCCAGAGATAGGGATGCCACTGAGCATGCCTTTGGTTGGTGGTCATCCTTAAACCATCCATGCCGACTTAAGACTTCCATTCAAAGAATTGGGGACACTTCCATTCAAAGAATTGGGGACACTTCCTCTAGCATAAGACTTCGACTTCTTGCTAGTTTTGGAAGAGTTCCAGGAATTGTATTAAGCATTCCAGAGTTGGTGGTCATCCTTAAACCACTGCTAGTTATAGACCTCCCTTTTTCAGGTTAAAGGTCTCCCTCTCCAAAGCATTAAGGACACTTCCTCTTCCATAAGATTTGATATTCTTGCCAGACTTGGAAGAGTTCTGGGAACTGCACTAAGCATTCTAGTGTTTGTGGTCATCCTTAAACCACCCCCCTTATAACAATATTTCAGAGAGCACATTCAGCCTAGTGCTGCCATGCATTTTTTGCACATTTTGTATTACAACTCTTTTCTTGGATTCATACATACCCCTTCGGATTAAGGGGGGAATGTTGGACACCTAATCCTCTATGGTTTCGTGTGGAATGTGAATAGCCACCAGAGTCCAATAAATCACTTGGAATATGAATGCAAGGGTCACACCATGTACTATAAATGTATATCATGTCAATAATATATGCAATCTAATGCTTACTTTTAACATTCGTTGTTTACATTCCATGTGAGTCTAACCGAAAATAAAATTTAAGATATATATATATATATATATATATATATATATATAACAAAATAAAAATTAAAACCATAAAATAATGATAAAAACATTAGAACAAATTTTATTTAAAAAAAAAAAAAACAACCAAAAACAAAAAAAACAACCTAAGTAGAAAAGAAACATTATAATAAAAATTAAAAACACTAAAAAAAAAACAACAAAAAAAAACAAAAAAACAAAAACAAAAAACAAAAACCAAAAGAAAAACATTTAAAAAAATAAAAATAAAAACATTTAAAAATAAAAAATAAAAAAGGTAGTCCCATGGACCTTGGGCGGGGTGGAATGAATTTCCACACCGGGGGCCACACTAAAATAATATATATATATATATATATAATATTTAAAAAAATACATTTAAAAACAATTTAAAAACACACATTTAAAAAATTAAAATTAAAAAAAAAAAATAAAAATATTAAAAAAACAAATTTAAAAAAAAAAAAAAAAAACATTTAAAATAATTAAATAAAAATGTTGCCCCATGAACCTCGGAGGGGACGGGGGTTGGGTGGTGTTGGTAGTAGCATGCATCTCCCACCTCTACCTCTACTGGCCCATGTCCCTAGGCAGGGAACCATTTTTGTTATTATTATTATTTAAATTTTAAATGTTTCATTTTTATTTAGTTAATTTGTGTTTTCTTTAATATTTATTTGCTTTATTTTCTTTATGAATCTATTTGATTTTTTATTTTTATTTTAATTATTTTAAATGTTATTATCCATTTTTAATTTTATTTTAATACATTACGTTTTTTTAAATGTGTGTTTTTATTTTTATTTTTTATTTAATATTTATTTTTTAATGTTTTTAATTTTTTCCGCAATTTAATTATTTTTTAAATTATTTTAATATTTTTATTTTTATTTATTTTAATGTTTATTTTATTTTTTATTTTTTTATTTTCAATGCTTTTTTAAATTATATTTTTTCTGTTTTTAATTTTTATTTTCAAGAATTCTGTTTTATTTTTTTATAGTTTTATTGAGTTTTTTTAAATGGTATGTTTTATTTTTATTTTTAAACTTTTTTTTACTTAACATTTTATCTAAATTATTTTTTCAAAAAAAAAAAAACTTCAAATGTCATCATCTTTCGACATAAAATTCATAAAAATTAATAAAATTTGTCATTTTTTCCAACTTTTTTAATTCAATTTTTTATATATATTTTTTTATTTAACATGTCATTCTTAGCATTTGGCTAAGAGCTCGTCTTCCTCAGACGTAAGGAAACAGGTTAACGGCCCAAGACCCAGAGGCATCTGGCAGGAGTGAGAGCCTGCTCCCGATTACGGACCACCAGCAGGGTTATGTCAGGTGGCGTGGTTTTCCTATTTAACAGTGATGAGTCATCCCAGCATTCGCGGATAGCAGCCAGAGATGGCTGTCCTCACTGTTGGTTTGACACCTGAGTTGATAGGTTTTACCACCTTCGGAAAAAAAAAAAAGGTCCTAAAATAAGTATTTTTTTAATTATATTTATGTAAAATGTATATTTTTTGTCCAATGTTTAAAATTATTATATTTTAGTGATAACAATTTTATGTGTATTGAAGTATTAATTAACAATATATAATTATATGAAAAATCTTAACCTCAAAATATTAGTGTTATTATTTTTTTAAAATTTGCAATATATATATATATATATATAAACATTAAAAACAAAAACGAAAAACACATGTTTGAAAACTCTTAAAAAGAAAACACCTTAAGATAAAAAACAAGAAGAAGAATAAGACAACTTGAAAAATGGTTAAATAACCAACATTTCAAAAAAAGGTGTGCATACTTAGGACATAAGAAAATTTGAAGTGTTAAAAATATACCTTTAAAAAAAATATTGATGTTTTTCAAAATCCACATGAAAATCACTAACATTTAAAAAAATTAGCCACACTTAATACATTGGAAAATTTGAAGTGTAAAAAAAAATTCTCTAAAAAATGGGTTGATGTTGCATCAACACTTTTCAGAATCAACATGAAAATCACTAACATTTAAAAAAAAAATGTTCATACTTGATACATAATAAAATTTAAAGTGTCAAAAATATGCTCCAAAAAAAATGGTATATTTTGAATTAACACCTTTCAAAATCGGATGATTTTTTTCTACCTCAAAAAAATGGGTACTCCGTACAGTTCCTATTTCAAAGTTTGCATTGTTCATACAACTATAATATATATATGGTAATTTCATGTAAAGGAAAAGTGTGAGTGAGTCACTAGAATAAAAGTAATAGTACTATCCTAAAAGAGAAACATATGAGCATGAAAGGATCATTAATTAACCTGCAAATTTGTTTACAAGATAACAATGACTATTAAAGTAGTGACAACACACATTCAATGAGATGCATACCAAAGCCAACGAAATAGTTCATTTTCATTAGTATGTGCTAACATAAACATGCACCATAAACAATGAAAGAATAGTCTTACAATCATTCACGACATATGCATGAAAGAATGTCGACTCAAAGAGCTTCATCTATTAAGTGAAAGTCCCAAGATATACAATTACAATGCTGTCACACTAGCCCCAATAGTGGAACATTGAGTCACCACTTTTTCCTCCAAAGAAAGATCTTCTCTCCTATGTCAAACTAGAGAAGCCAAGGTGGAAAGTCCAAAGTCCCTTCTCTTGAGCTATGAGGGTGCATTTATAACAAATAAGATGACTCTCCACCTCCCATATGACTCTCCACCTCCCTCATGACTCTTGAGCTTCTACAATGAATTTTCGAATTCTTATATGACCTTTGAACTTCTAATGCCTCTAGAACTTTCAAGTGACTTTTCACATTCCATGTAGGACCCTTGGTCTTCCACACATTTTACATTTTCTCATTTTAGAAATACAATAATTACATTCCCCAAATGATGTGGCAAGATACATTGACACATATGACTTTGCGATGACACTTGGATAGGCCATGACTTGGCATTGATGACATGTAACTTCATTATGATGTGTCTAGGCCAAGCTTTTCTCCTAGCTTCTATCTTTGTATCTTCTCCATGGTGGATATTTGTTTGTTCTTTATCTTCACCCTCCAAAGGGTTTAGATGAGTGTTGAAACCTTCCAAGTTAACATAAGTTGCCATGTCTTTGTTTTGTTCCAAGATTCCTTTGGGTTCTTTATGATGGCCCTTTTAGTGCTTCTTCTCTATAAGTGCTCTCTTGTATCCTCTCATTGGCTTCCTCCTTGAGAATCATCTTGTCATTTCAAGGTAATAGTATTTGCAAATGGAATTCACTCATAAAAAGACAATGTTACTCCCAAAATCTCTTGGTCTATCTTGTTCCTTAAGCAACATGTTGATCAAGTTGGGACAGAGTGCATAATTGAGAAGGAGGCTTAGGGATTACGTAGTACACAGTTCCAAGAGGCAAGGGTGGTGTTCTATGACTTAAGACTACAAGATGCATAGTTCTAGGAGGGAGGAAGGTTGACAAGTTGCACAAATAGTGAAAGCTCGGAAAAATGACTATGTGGGAACAGTGAGACAAGAGAGAAAAAAACATGTAAACAAGTCCTAAAACAATGATCTCACACTCAAATAACATCAACACAAGCTAAGGGAATGCTTAGTACCAAAAATCAATATGTATACCTTAAAACGACACTTATTTCTAGGTGCAACAATTGAAACATAGCTTTGAGATAATTAGAATACAAGTTATGACACAGGTTTTGGTTGTAGCTAGAAAGTGCGATAAGTTGTGGGAATGTTTCTAGCACATATTCTTATGACATAAAAGATCAACTAATGTAGAAGAGTGCACTAGAGATGCCTCTGGTGATGCACTAAAGTGTGACACATGCAAGAGTGCAATCAGTTAAAAGTGACACTTGTGACGGTAAGAAAAAATGAAAACGACACTTGAAAAATCCTAAGAAAATTGAAAGCGACACATGTTAAAGTGAAGAGAACATAAAAGTGACACTTGTGAAAGTGAAAGCAAACAAAAACGATAGTCATGCAAGTGAATGTGACACTTATGAAAGAAAGAACGTGCAAAATCAACCGTTGAGGAAACTCACTGGAATGATAATACAATTGCAACAAAGAGTGGGAGGATGATTGACTCATAGGATTGCATGCTCATTATCAACTAAGATAGTGCACTGACTATCAACAAGAATTGCATAGTCATTATTTTTATGAACTGCACAGTCATTATTAGCAAGGATTGTGCATTGATTATCATCGGGAATTGCACAATTACTATCACGGGGCACTTTGCAACCACTATATTTAGGGACTGCGCATGAATTACTTCCAAAGACTGCGTAGACACTACTCTCAAGGATTACATAATGCATGTCTTCAAGGGAAATCATTGACCACTAAACTTGTCAAAAGAGGGCGTGCTTGAGAATGCATCAAAATGTTAAGCATGTGTAAGAAAGTGGCTTTGACACTTAGATTCTTAAAAGAATACTTGATCACTTAGAAAAACATCAACCGACCATGAAGCAACAAGGGATAACTTGAGGTGACAGATCATGAGATCATAAGTAAGCTCCAAAATTCAAGTTTTTGTAGAATTTTGGAGGGTATTTATTGCAACGACAGCAATTTGACATGTCATTTTTTATACCAAAAGATTCAATTTCAGTTGTGAAGCTATGAGGTTTCATTCCTATTGGGTTGTGTTATATTCTTTCCACCACTAGACTTCCTAGTTAACTAGGGGGTTAGAGGGGGGCTGGAGCCCCCCCTTCGTTGCGGCGATTACGCTGGGGGTGTCATAGGGGGTTTGAGGGGGGAGGGGGTAGCCTCCCTCTACAGGATCTGGGGCAGTGCCCCAAGGAATTTTTTTTGGACCCTATATTAGGTGGGCGAACCTACCTATGGTTTTATGCATGGTTTTTGCACATGGTTTTGGGCGCGATGGTTTTCTATCCATGTTATTGGATGCTTCAACATGTATATATATGTACTGTAACATTGAAAGAAACATAATGAAAAATCAATTTGGTAGTCCCGATTTTGGGATCCAGGGGAAAATCTTTGTGTATATGTGTTTTATGTGTTATGCTATCACATTATTTATTTTCTGTGTTTTAGAATTCGTATGTAGGTAATTTCTGTATGGGGTTAAAACCTACATTTGGTATCATAGTTATTTTGGCTTCAAGGGGATGCCTTTGTTGCTAAGTGGTTTCGCTCGGGCCTGTGGTAGACCCTATTCAGTGGGAGATCTGCGGGATCGATTCTGGTGGTGAAAGAAGTTGTCGAGTAGTGGAAAGATAGAGATCGAGAAATTTAATGGTCAGAGTTTTGAGTTATGGAAACTCAAGATGGAGGATCTGTTGGTAGATAAAGATCAGTGGAACACTGTAGATCCAGATACTAAACCAACGAGATTCTCCGATGAAGAATGGAAGAAGTTGGATTGGAAGGCAAAAATCACAATACAATTGTGTGTCTTAGATTCAGTATTGCTGAATGTATCAGGGGAAGCTACGACTAAGGCTTTGTGGGTCAAGTTAGGGACTTTGTACCAATCTAAGTCTCTGGTGAATAAACTGTTCCTATGGAAAAAACTGTATAACGTGAGGATAAAAGATGGAGACTCGGTGACAGAGCATCTGAACGCATTTAATATTGTGGTAAGTTAGTTATTATTTGTTGATATTAAAATTTCAGATGAAGATAAGTGCATTAGTTTGTTGTGTTCTCTACCAGATTCGTGGGATAATCTAGTTATTGCAATAGGTAGCAATGCAACTGCCTTGCAGTTTGATTAAATAGTCTCATCCTTGCTGACGGAGGAGATGAGACGGAAAAATATGGAGAGACAGAATGGTGATGCCTTGTTTGTACGAGGACGTTCTGTAACAGAAACAAACATAAGTCATCGAGTGGGAGATCTAAATCTCTAGGAAAACTTGTAAAGGTGGTGTGCTGGAAATGCGGAAAGGAAGGGCACTACAAAAGGGATTGTAAATCTAAAGCTCCTGAAAAAAGGAAATGGATCTGATGATGCTCCCTCTACAGAGGCGAAAATCACCTCAGATGAAGGTGGGGATGTATACTTGGCTTCTTCAAGTACACATGTAGATCATGAGGCATGGTGGTTATGTCTTCTTAGGGGATGATAGGAAGGCTAGAATCGTTGGTCACATAAAAGTTAAGTTGAAGTTGCAAGGTGGAAGGATTAGAACACTTCTGAGTGTTCTACATATTCCTACATTAGACAGAAATCTGATTTCTGTAAACAAGCTGGATGATGCAGGTGTAAAAACAGTGCTCGACAAATATACTTGCAAGATGGTTCGGGAAGCACTGGGATTGATGCAGGGAGTTCGGATTGGAACTCTATACAAGCTGCAAGGTAGCACTGTTATTGATGGGTGCAATAGTTTTGTGGTTCCTGAAAGTGGAGCAGAAAATCTAGTGGTCTCTGGAGAAAAGACCATGCTATGGCATCAAAGGCTTGGACATATTGGAGAGAAGGGCCTTCGAATACTTCATGGTAATGGTATGGTAGAAGGTATGACTAATATCTCTCTGGATTTTGATTTTTTTGAAAATGTTGTATATGGGAAGTAGAATCAAGTGAGTTTCCCCTCTGGTGGTAAGAGGGTGAAACATATATTAGAGTTTGTGCACATTGATGTGTTTGGACCTGTGAAGGTTCCATCATTGGGTAAGTATGTGTACTATGTATCATTTATATATGATTTCTCAAGGGATACATGGATATATTTCCTCAAGAAGAAATCTGAAGTCTTTGATAGGTTTGAAGAATTTAATACTCTGGTTGAAAACCAAATAGAGAAGAAGATAAAGGTTTTGAGAATAGATAACGGTGGAGAGTTTTTGATCCAGGTGGATATTGGTGGCCACCTGCCAAGTCCACCTGGACCCCCACCATTGTCTTTCTCAGCATTTTCAGTTTCCTTAATTGTAGCACAACTTACTATTTTTAGCAGTTTTTCGGGTCCTGAACTTCCGGAGCCGTTTTGAGGCCCTAAACGACGTTTTTTGGGAAATCTGGGGGCAACATGGGTCCATGGACCGATGTTGCCCTTCCCAAAGTGGTAGTGCTCGGATAGATCTTTCTAACGAGCTATTGTACGCGTCAAACGAAGATCGTATGCCAAAGTTACGACCCCGGGAAGTTGATGTACCAATTTACCCAAACGGGGCCCACAGTTTGGCGTTTCATCTCCTAGGGTTAGGTTTTGGAATGTTAAGGGTTGTCCATTGTTTCTCAACAATAAATAGGCCTTCGAGCCTCATTGTAACACAGTTCAGAGGCATGTAGCCATCACATCTCTTCTCAGAGATAAGCTACCGTCGCCCTAGCTAGTTTATTGCCATTTCTGTTTGTAAGCATATTTCAGTATTTTTTATTAATGAAATGAAGTATTATTTCCACTGCATCTTTGTGTATATGGTTATCTCTGTAATTTGTTGCGTTCCTGTTTAAATCCGGATCAGTGGTATCAGAGCGGTCTGCTTTTTCTCTGTTTTTCTTTGCATGTCCCCAACAAGGTCGGGATATAAGGAGTTAGGGCTTGAACTGGTTGAACCTTTGCAAGACCAGCCTCGCAAATCCCGACGGCCTCCCATGGCGGATGAGAAGAAAGACGAGGGGGCAGGAGATCCCATCAAAATCTTGCTCGAAGAAGCGCTCGAGCGACAACGGAACGCGATGATGGACAGCTTTGCGCAGATCCTTCAGCGGCTACCCAGAAGCGGCGCATCGGCTTCCAGTAGCTCCTCTGGAAACGCCACACCCTTTAAGGTACAAGTTAATTTTGAAATCCCCATATTCGAGGGTCAGATAGACGCCGATGCCGTAGATAAATGGTTAAATCTGCTAGAGGGTTATTTTTCTGTTCATGAATTTTCGAGTCGGGAAAAGATTGTTTTTGCTCTTCTCAAAGCAGCCCCCCACGTCAAGGACTGGTGGGAAACCTACTGCGAGCAGAAGGATGAAAGTACTGGCTCACTATTTTCAGCCGCACCCACCTGGGATTCATTCCGGGATGCCATCAAGGAGCAGTACTACCCTGTCGGAAGCTATGAGGATGAATACATAAAGTGGACCACGCTGCGGCAGGGAAGGGACCAAGACGTGCCGGAGTTCACCAATCTTTTCCATACCCTTCGCACAAAGTTGGGTATCAAGGATTCGGAGCAACATTTGATACTCAAATACCGTGGCTGCCTGCACAAGTACATCCAGGAAGAAATACAGTTCTTAAACATCCCCTCGCTCGGCGCAGCATACCGGTATGCCGTCAAGGTCGAGCAGAAGTTTAAACAAAAGAAGCGAGACTTTGGATCTGCGAATCCAAAGCAGGGGAAAGGTGCCCCTAAACCACAGAACAAAGGACAAAGCCAAGGCGGGACAGCCCAAGACAACCAGCCGAAGCTGCAAGCAAAGAGCAACGCCGCGAAGCCGAGAAAGGACACTGGAAAATGGTGCGAGTTCCATAAGAGCTCCACTCACAACACAAGTGAGTGTCGGGCCAAGCAGTCACTGGTGGCTGAGCTAAAGGTTTCAGAATCAGATGCATGTTCCGACTCTGAGTCAGAACCCGATAAGGGGTATGAAAAAGGGAAGCAGATCATTGATGCGGATCCCAGCGCCACTGTTGCTACCGCAAAGATCCAGAAAAATGAACCCGAAGATCCAGAGGAGGAGGAGCGTCTCTTCCACTCCCAGATGTGGGTAAAGGGCTCCCCGATACAGTTCATTGTTGATAGCGGGAGTCAAAAGAACCTCATTTCGGCAGAGGTCGTGAAGCGGTTGGGCTTACCGACCACAGCACATCCACAACCATACACCATTGGGTGGCTTCACCAAGGGCGAGATCTTCGCGTGAGCCAGCAGTGTCGCCTTCCATACAACATCAAGCCCTTCACGGATGAGGTATTGTGTGACATTGCTCCCCTTGAAGTTTGTGATGTATTACTAGGACAACCATACTTGTGGAAGCGACATGCTGTGTATGAATCAAGGCCCCGTGCTGTTATTATTACATTGGGAAATAAGTTGTTCAGGATACCAGAGGTAGCACCACCTGCCGCCATCTCTTTGATTACTGCAAAACAATGCAGTAAGATCATTTCCAAAACCAGGAAATTTGTTTTCCTGATGATACGCCCTCAAGGGAAGAAGAAGACAGTGGCCGCGGCCTCCAAACGGGGTCCCTCTGCACGGCAGCTACAGATGGACAAGATTGTGGAGGAGTACGAAGACATCTTCACCTCCCCGGCAGGGGTTCCTCTGCACTGTCAAGTCAAGCACTCCATCGATCTGACCCCAGGTGCGCCGCTACCCAATGGACCAATTTATCGGCGCTCCGTTCTGGAGAACAATGAAATCAAGAGGCAGATTCAGGAGCTCCTGCAGAAAGGTCACATCCGTCCGAGTTCTTCGCCCTGTGGGAGCCCGATAGTGTTGGTACAGAAGAAGGATGGGACGTGGAGACTCTGTATTGACTATCGGGCGCTGAACAAGATCACTGTCCGTAATAGGTACCCGATCCCGCGGATTGATGACCTCCTAGACCAACTAAAGGGGGCGAAATATTTCAGCAAGATCGATCTGAAGTCAGGATATCACCAGGTACCAATTGAACCCTCAGATGTGTGGAAGACTGCCTTCAAATCCAAGGAGGGCCTCTTCGAATGGTTGGTCATGCCTTTCGGATTGACGAATGCTCCTGCAACCTTTATGAGGCTAATGGATGACATCTTGCGGCCATTCACCAACTCCTTTGTAGTAGTATACTTGGATGACATTCTGATCTTCAGCCAGAGTTGGGAAGAGCACCTCCACCACATCCGACAGGTTCTCCAAACACTGCGGCAACACAAGCTATGTGCCAATTTGGAGAAATGCACTTTTGGCATGACCGAGGTTCAGTATCTGGGATACATCATTGATGAACAGGGGGTGCATGTCGATCCAGCCAAGGTCCAAGTCATTCGGGATTGGCCCTCTCCAACCACTCTAACAGAGCTCCGCAGCTTTCTAGGTCTTGCCAACTTCTACCGCAGGTTTGTGTTGGGATTTTCTCATATTTCTTGGCCCTTGAGTCAAGTCACCAAGGGCGGGGCGAAAGCAAAATTCTTTTGGTCTGAATCTCAACAGAAGGCATTCAGGGAGTTGAAGGATCGCCTCTGCACGGCACCAGTGCTCGCGTTACCAGATTTACAACAACCATTTGAGGTCGAGACAGATGCCTCTGACTATGCTATTGGGGCAGTCCTTACTCAACATGGACATCCAGTGGCATATCACAGTGAAACACTTTCAGACACAGTCCGGAAGTACCCCACTTATGATAAAGAGATGTATTCCATTGTACAGGCCTGCCGACAATGGAAGCATTACATTTTGGGGAAGGAAACGGTCATCCACACAGACCACCGACCTCTGCAGTTCATACAGACCCAAGGGAAATTGCAGAATGATCGCCATCAGAAGTGGTCTACATACCTGCAACAGTTTCACTTGAATATCAAGTATAAAAAGGGCAGCACCAATAATGTTGCAGATTGCCTCAGTCGACCACCGATCATGGCGCTAACCACCGTGCTCAACTCTTGCGGGCACGAGACTTCTGATTGGCCACTTCTCTACAAAAGCGACCCAGAATTCGGCCACACAT
Source organism: Pinus tabuliformis (assembly GCA_031772625.1). NCBI lineage: Eukaryota > Viridiplantae > Streptophyta > Pinopsida > Pinales > Pinaceae > Pinus > Pinus tabuliformis. The sequence goes on along the minus strand of CM062806.1, from coordinate 425,533,968 downwards.
ACCAGACACTCTTGGAGGGTCGGCAGGTTGCAGATTTTCACCTCCAGGATGCCCTATTATGCCACCTCGGTCACCTTTGTGTTCCTTCAAGCGAGCGTGCCAAGATGATTTGGGAAGCACACTACAGTCGGGCTGCTGGGCATTTCGGGGTCGAGAAAACAGTGGCAGTACTGCAAAACTATTTCTATTGGCCGAATCTTCGACAGGATGTTGGGAAGTACATCCGATCATGTACTGCCTGTGCCATTGCCAAACCGACCATTAAGAAGCAAGGCCTCTATACCCCGTTGCCTACCCCTAGTCGACCTTGGGAATCCATCTCCATGGATTACATGTCAGGCCTTCCTTCCACTAAGCATGGAAATGACTGTGTTTTTGTGGTCGTCGACAGGTTCTCAAAGATGGCCATTATGATGGCCTGCAAGAAGAATATCACAGCAGAAGCCACTGCTAAACTCTTCTTTGAACGAGTGTGGGTGCACTTTGGGATCCCACAGTCTATCATCTCAGATCGGGACAGTCGGTTTCTCAGCACCTTTTGGTCCAGTCTCTGGTCAATGCTGGACACCAAACTCACGAAGTCCACAGCCTTCCATCCTCAAACTGATGGCCAGACAGAGGTTGTCAATAGGATGATTGTGCACATTCTGCGCATGTATAACTCAAAGCATCCACGCACATGGGACGAGAGCCTCCCCTACGTTCAGCACAGCTACAACCGAGCTCTTCACAGCTCCACTGGCCATAGCCCTTTTCAGGTGGGTTTGGGATTCCAGCCACTATGCCCCATTGATGTGGCCATGCCACTTGCAGCTACTCACATGAATTCAGCTCATGTCCAGTCCGAAACAGATAAGGCCACCAGCTTCATTGAGCGCATCCAACATATTCGCCAGCAGGTCCATGACATTCTTGAGAAATCAAATGCCAAGTACAAGCAGCGACATGATCAACATCGGGTGCCACACAAGTTTCAGGTGGGCGACAAAGTCTGGTTGCATTTGCAAAAGGAACGCCTTACTGGAGCCTATCGGAAATTGAGACCACTCCGATATGGTCCTTACACCATTACTAAGGCTATGGGAGACAATGCATTTGAGCTCAGCATTCCCCCATTCCTTGGCCTGCACCCAGTATTTAATGTGGACCGCCTTCGGCCATACTTTCCACCATTGCTAGACACATCCGACATTGCAGAACAGCTCAAACCCACAGAATTAAATCCAGATTGCATGGAACAAGCTGCAACTGATCGGATCATGGACACACAGATCAAGAACACTCGCCAACAGAATATCCAACTGTATCGAGTTGTCAAAGCGGGCCAACTCCTTCAGCAGGGCAAGTGGCTCACCAGGGAACAAGTTCAGCAGAAGTTTCCTCATCTCATGGAGGAGCTCAACGCAATGGGGACCATTGCTTCCTAAGGGGGGAGGAATGATCCAGGTGGATATTGGTGGCCACCTGCCAAGTCCACCTGGACCCCCACCATTGTCTTTCTCAGCATTTTCAGTTTCCTTAATTGTAGCACAACTTACTATTTTTAGCAGTTTTTCGGGTCCTGAACTTCCGGAGCCGTTTTGAGGCCCTAAACGACGTTTTTTGGGAAATCTGGGGGCAACATGGGTCCATGGACCCATGTTGCCCTTCCCAAAGTGGTAGTTCTCGGATAGATCTTTCTAACGAGCTATTGTACGCGTCAAACGGAGATCGTATGCCAAAGTTACGACCCCGGGAAGTTGATGTACCAATTTACCCAAACGGGGCCCACAGTTTGGCGTTTCATCTCCTACGGTTAGGTTTTGGAATGTTAAGGGTTGTCCATTGTTTCTCAACAATAAATAGGCCTTCGAGCCTCATTGTAACACAGTTCAGAGGCATGTAGCCATCACATCTCTTCTCAGAGATAAGCTACCATCACCCTAGCTAGTTTATTGCCATTTCTGTTTGTAAGCATATTTCAGTATTTTCCATTAATGAAATGAAGTATTATTTCCGCTGCATCTTTGTGTATATGGTTATCTCTGTAATTTGTTGCGTTCCTGTTTAAATCCGGATCAGTTTTGCAAGAAGGAATTTGAAGAATTTTGTAAGAAGTGTGGTATAGCATGGCAGAAGACTACTCCATACACACCTGAGAAAAATGGAGTTGCAGAAAGAATGAACAAGACGTTGATGGAAAGGGAAAGAAGCATGCTCAGTGGTGTCGAGTTAGGACAAGAATTATGGGCAGAGGTGGTGGAGACAACATGTTACTTGATCAATAGATCACCTTCATCGACGTTGGAGGATAAGACTCCACAAGAGGTATGGACTGGTAAGAAACCCTCTTTTTCACATATGAGGGTATTTGGATGTGATGCATATGTACATGTTCCAAAGGAGAAAAGAACAAAGTTGGATAGTAAATCTGAAAAGTGCATCTTTATTGGGTATAAGGATGGTTTAAAGGGTAATAAGCTTTGGAACCCAGTAACAAGGAAGGTTGTGTACAACTGAGATGTGGTTTTCAGAGAGGTGAAAAATGTTATTAAACATGAAGTCCCATCAAAGGAACCCGAGAAGATAGAGTTTGAGCTAAAGGAGGAAGAATTAGACTCTACAACAGAAGAGGAATCATAATATGAAGAGCCACAAACTCCGGTTGTGAGAACATCAGTTTGAGAAAGAAGGCAGCCAGAAAAGTATAGTCCATCTACTTTCTGTTCAAATTTTTCTTTATCTATTACTGATGATGATCCCAGAACTATGAAGGAAGCAGTAGATTCAGAGGATGGAAAACTCTGGAAAGAGGCCATGGTTGATGAAATGGCATCTTTGCACAAAAATGAGCCTTGGGATCTAGTGGAGTTGCCAACTGGAAGGAAACCCATTGGCAGAAAATGGGTGTTTAAGAAAAAGACAAATGAAGAAGGAAAGGTGGAGAAATACAAAGTTCGGTTGGTAGAAAAAGGTTATTTCTAGGTGTCGGGAATTGATTTTGGTGATATTTATCTCGTGTTGCCAAGGTGGCTTCTATTATATTACTTTTATCTGTTGCTGCTGCTTTTGATTTTGAGGTAGAACAAATGGATGTGAAGACATTATTTCTCCACGGGGATCTAGAAGAGGAGATATACATGAAGCAACCTGAAGGCTTTGCGATGAAGAGCAAGAAAGATTTTGGTATCCAAGTTAAAGAAGTCTTTTTATGGGTTAAAACAGTCACCAAGGATGTGGTATCAGAAATTTGATACATTTATACGAGGACTTGGTTTCACCAGAAGCAAAGCAGATCACTGTGTGTATTTTAAATTAATTGGTGACCGTGTTATTTATCTGGTCTTTTATGTAGATGACATGTTTCTGGTTGGAAATGACAACGAAATTATCCAATATTTGAAGACCCAATTGTCCTCCAAATTTGACATTAAAGATCTTGGTGCTGCAAACTATATTTTGGGCATGGAAATTAAAAGAGATCGGGCAAAGAGGAAGCTTTGGTTAAACCAGAAGAAGTATGTCAAGACAATATTGCAAAGGCTTAATATGCAGGATAGTAAACCGGCGAAGGTTCCTATTCATGTAGGTGTAAAGATATCTATTGAACAGTGTCCCAAGACACAAGAAGAGGAAGAGGACATGTTCCATGTTCCATATGCAAGTACAGTCAGTAGCCGGATGTATGCGATGGTCTGTACTAGACCAGACATTACACATGCAGTGGGAGTATTGAGCAGGTTTATGTCAAAACTAGGGAAGGAGCATTGGACATCAGTGAAGCGAGTTTTCAGGTATTTGTGTGGCACTAGTGATTATGGTTTGTGCTACCAAGGAAGACTAGGATTGGACAAAGTTTTGGATATTCGTGGCTTTGTTGATGCAGACTGGGCTGGAGATCTGGATCAGAGAAGATATACAAGTGGGTATGTGTTTAACCTATTTGGAGGTGTAGTCAGTTGGATGAGTAAGAAACAATCTGTAGTGGCACTATCAGCTACAGAGGCAGAATACATGGCAGACACTCATGCAAGCAAGGAATCAGTTTGGTTGCATAGATTTTGTTCATGATCCGGATTTAAATAGGAACGCAAAAAATTACGGAGATAACCATATACACAAAGATGCAGCGGAAATAATACTTCATTTCATTAATGGAAAATACTGAAATATGCTTACAACCAGAAATGGAAATAAACCAGCTAGGGCGATGGTAGCTTATCTCTGAGAAGAGATGTGATGGCTACATGCCTCTGAACTGTCTTACAATGAGGCTCGAAGGCCTATTTATTGTTGAGAAACAGTGGAAAAACCCTTAACATTCCAAAACCTAACCCTAGAAGATGAAACGCCAAACTATGGGCCCCGTTTGGGGTAAGTTGGTACATCAACTTCCCGGGGTCGTAACTTTGGCATACGATCTCCGTTTGACGCATACAATAGCTCGTTAGAAAGATCTATCCGAGCACTATCATTGTTGGAACGGGCAACATCGGTCCATCTCATGGACCCATGTTGCTCCCGGATTCCCCAAAAAACGTCGTTTAGGGCCTCAAAATGGCTCCGGAAGTTCAGGACCCGAAAAACTGCGAAAAATAGTAAGTTGTGCTACAATTAAGGAAACTGAAAATGCTGAGAAGAACAATGGTGGGGGTCCATGTGGACTTGGCAGGTGGCCACCAATATCCACCTGGATCATTCCTCCCCCCTTAGGAAGCAATGGTCCCTATTGCGTTGAGCTCCTCCATGAGATGAGGAAACTTTTGCTGAACTTGTTCCCTGGTGAGCCACTTGCCCTGCTGAAGGAGTTGGCCTGCTTTGACAACTCGATACAGTTGGATATTCTGTTGGCGAGTGTTCTTGATCTGTGTGTCCATGATCCGATCAGTTGCAGCTTGTTCCATGCAATCTGGATTTAATTCTGTGGGTTTGAGCTGTTCTGCAATGTCGGATGTGTCTAGCAATGGTGGAAAGTATGGCCGAAGGCGGTCCACATTGAACACTGGGTGCAGGCCAAGGAATGGGGGAATGCTGAGCTCAAATGCATTGTCTCCCATAGCCTTAGTAATGGTGTAAGGACCATATCGGAGTGGTCTCAATTTCCGATAGGCTCCAGTAAGGCGTTCCTTTTGCAAGTGCAACCAGACTTTGTCGCCCACGTGAAACTTGTGTGGCACCCGATGTTGATCATGTCGCTGCTTGTACTTGGCATTTGATTTCTCAAGAATGTCATGGACCTGCTGGCGAATGTGTTGGATGCGCTCAATGAAGCTGGTGGCCTTATCTGTTTCGGACTGGACATGAGCTGAATTTATGTGAGTAGCTGCAAGTGGCATGGCCACATCAATGGGGCATAGTGGCTGGAATCCCAAGCCCACCTGAAAAGGGCTATGGCCAGTGGAGCTGTGAAGAGCTCGGTTGTAGCTGTGCTGAACATAGGGGAGGCTCTCGTCCCATATGCGTGGATGCTTTGAGTTATACATGTGCATAATGTGCACAATCATCCTATTGACAACCTCTGTCTGGCCATCAGTTTGAGGATGGAAGGCTGTGGACTTCGTGAGTTTGGTGTCCAGCATTGACCAGAGACTGGACCAAAATGTGCTGAGAAACCGACTGTCCTGATCTGAGATGATAGACTGTGGGATCCCAAAGTGTACCCACACTCGTTCAAAGAAGAGTTTAGCAGTGGCTTCTGCTGTGATATTCTTCTTGCAGGCCACCATAATAGCCATCTTCGAGAACCTGTCGACGACCACAAAAACACAGTCATTTCCATGCTTAGTGGAAGGGAGGCCTGACATGTTATCCATGGAGATGGATTCCCAAGGTCGACTTGGGGTAGGCAACGGGGTATAGAGGCCGTGCTTCTTAATGGTCGGTTTGGCAATGGCACAGGCAGTACATGATCTGATGTACTTTCCAACATCCTGTCGAAGATTCGGCCAATAGAAATAATTTTACAGAACTGCCACTGTTTTCTCGACCCCGAAATGCCCAGTAGCCCGACTGTAGTGGGCTTCCCAAATCATCTTGGCACGCTCGCTTGAAGGAACACAAAGGTGACCGAGGTGGCATAATAGGGCATCCTGAAGGTGAAAATCTGGAACATGCCGACACTCCAAGAGTGTCTGGTATGTGTGGCCGAATTCTGGGTCGTTTTTGTAGAGAAGTGGCCAATCAGAAGTCTCGTGCCCACAAGAGTTGAGCATGGTGGTTAACGCCATGATCAGTGGTCGACTGAGGCAATCTGCAACATTATTGGTGCTGCCCTTCTTATACTTGATATTCAAGTGGAACTGTTGCAGGTATGTAGACCACTTCTGATGGCGATCATTCTGCAATTTCCCTTGGGTCTGTATGAACTGCAGGGGTCGGTGGTCTGTGTGGATGACTGTTTCCTTCCCCAAAATGTAATGCTTCCATTGTCGGAAGGCCTGCACAATGGAATACATCTCTTTATCATAAGTGGGGTACTTCCGGACTGTGTCTGAAAGTGTTTCACTGTGATATGCCACTGGATGTCCATGTTGAGTAAGGACTGCCCCAATAGCATAGTCAGAGGCATCTGTCTCGACCTCAAATGGTTGTTGTAAATCTGGTAACGCGAGCACTGGTGCTGTGCAGAGGCGATCATTCAACTCCATGAATGCCTTCTATTGAGATTCATACCAAAAGAATTTTGCTTTCGCCCCTCCCTTGGTGACTTGACTCAAGGGCCAAGAAATATGAGAAAACCCCAACACAAACATGTGGTAGAAGTTGGCAAGACCTAGAAAGCTGCGGAGCTCTGTTAGAGTGGTTGGAGAGGGCCAATCCCGAATGACTTGGATCTTGGCTGGATCGACATGCACCCCCTGTTCATCAATGATGTATCCCAGATACTGAACCTGGGTCATGCCAAAAGTGCATTTCTCCAAATTGGCACATAGCTTGTGTTGCCGCAGTGTTTGGAGAACCTGTCGGATGTGGTGGAGGTGCTCTTCCCAACTCTGGCTGAAGATCAGAATGTCATCCAAGTATACTACTACAAAGGAGTTGGTGAATGGCCGCAAGATGTCATCCATTAGCCTCATGAAGGTTGCAGGAGCATTCGTTAATCCAAAAGGCATAACCAACCATTCGAAGAGGCCCTCCTTGGATTTGAAGGCAGTCTTCCACACATCAGAGGGTTCGATTGGTACCTGGTGATATCCTGACTTCAGATCGATCTTGCTGAAATATTTCGCCCCCTTTAGTTGGTCTAGGAGGTCATCAATCCGTGGGATCGGGTACCTATTACGGACAGTGATCTTGTTCAGCGCCCGATAGTCAATACAGAGTCTCCACGTCCCATCCTTCTTCTGTACCAACACGATCGGGCTCCCACAGGGCGATGAACTCGGACGGATGTGACCTTTCTGCAGGAGCTCCTGAATCTGCCTCTTGATTTCATCGTTCTCCAGAACGGAGCGCCGATAAATTGGTCCATTGGGTAGCGGCGCACCTGGGGTCAGATCGATGGAGTGCTTGACTTGACAGTGCAGAGGAACCCCTACCGGGGAGGTGAAGATGTCCTCGTACTCCTCCACAACCTTGTCCATCTGTAGTTGTCGTGCAGAGGGACCCCGTCTGGAGGCCGCGGCCACTGTCTTCTTCTTTCCTTGAGGGCGTATCATCAGGAAAACAAATTTCCTGGTTTTGGAAATGATCTTACTGCATTGTTTTGCAGTAATCAAAGAGATGGCGGTAGGTGGTGCTACCTCTGGTATCCTGTACAACTTATTTCCCAATGTAATAATAACAGCACGGGGCCTTGATTCATACACAGCATGTCGCTTCCACAAGTATGGTTGTCCTAGTAATACATCACAAACTTCAAGAGGATCAATGTCACACAATACCTCATCCGTGAAGGGCTTGATGTTGTATGGAAGGCGACACTGCTGGCTCACGCGAAGATCTCGTCCTTGGTGAAGCCACCCAATGGTGTATGGTTGTGGATGTGCTGTGGTCGGTAAGCCCAACCACTTCACGACCTCTGCCGAAATGAGGTTCTTTTGACTCCCGCTATCAAAAATGAACTGTATCGGGGAGCCCTTTACCCACATATGGGAGTGGAAGAGATGCTCCTCCTCCTCTGGATCTTCGGGTTCACTTTTCTGGATCTTTGCGGTAGCAACAGTGGCGCTGGGATCCGCATCAATGATCTGCTTCCATTTTTCATTCCCCTTATCGGGTTCTGACTCAGAGTCGGAACATGCATCTGATTCTGAAACCTTTAGCTCAGCCACCAGTGACTGCTTGGCCCGAAACTCACTTGTGTTGTGAGTGGAGCTCTTATGGAACTCGCACCATTTTCCAGTGTCCTTTCTCGGCTTCACAGCGCTGTTCTTTGCTTGCAGCTTCGGCTGGTTGTCCTGGGCTATCCCGCCTTGGCTTTTTCCTTTGTTCTGTGGTTTAGGGGCACCTTTCCCCTGCTTTGGATTCGCAGATCCAAAGTCTTGCTTCTTTTGTTTAAACTTCTGCTCGACCTTGACGGCATATCGGTATGCTGCACCAAGCGAGGAGATGTTTAGGAATTGTATTTCTTCCTGGATGTACTTGTGCAGGCAGCCACGGTATTTGAGTATCAAATGTTGCTCCGAATCCTTGATACCCAACTTTGTGCGAAGGGTATGGAAAAGATTGGTGAACTCCGGCACATCTTGGTCCCTTCCCTGCCGCAGCGTGGTCCACCTTATGTATTCATCCTCATAGCTTCCAACAGGGTAGTACTGCTCCTTGATGGCATCCCGGAACGAATCCCAGGTGGGTGCGGCTGAAAATAGTGAGCCAGTACTTTCATCCTTCTGCTCGCAGTAGGTTTCCCACCAGTCCTTGACGTGGGGGGCTGCTTTGAGAAGAGCAAAAACAATATTTTCCCGACTCGAAAATTCATGAACAGAAAAAGAACCCTCTAGCAAATTTAACCATTTATCTCTGGCATCTGCGTCTATCTGACCCTCGAATATGGGGATTTCAAAATTAACTTGTACCTTAAAGGGTGTGGCGTTTCCAGAGTAGCTGCTGGAAGCCGATGCGTTGCTTCTGGGTAGCCGCTAAAGGATCTGGGCAAAGCTGTCCATCATCGCGTTCCGTTGTCGCTCGAGCGCTTCTTCGAGCAAGATTTTGATGGGATCTCCTGCCCCCTCGTCTTTCTTCTCATCCGCCATGGGAGGCTGTCGGGATTTGCGAGGCTGGTCTTGCAAAGGTTCAACCATTTCAAGCCCTAACTCCTTATATCCCGACCTTGTTGGGGACATGCAAAGAAAAACAGAGAAAAAGCAGACCACTCTGATACCACTGATCCGGATTTAAACAGGAACGCAACAAATTACAGAGATAACCATATACACAAAGATGCAGCGGAAATAATACTTCATTTCATTAATGGAAAATACTGAAATATGCTTACAACCAGAAATGGAAATAAACCAGCTAGGGCGATGGTAGCTTATCTCTGAGAAGAGATGTGATGGCTACATGCCTCTGAACTGTCTTACAATGAGGCTCGAAGGCCTATTTATTGTTGAGAAACAGTGGAAAAACCCTTAACATTCCAAAACCTAACCCTAGAAGATGAAACGCCAAACTATGGGCTCCGTTTGGGGTAAGTTGGTACATCAACTTCCCGGGGTCGTAACTTTGGCATACAATCTCCGTTTGACGCATACAATAGCTCGTTAAAAAGATCTATCCGAGCACTATCATTGTTGGAACGGGCAACATGGGTCCATTCGGTCCATTCCATGGACCCATGTTGCCCCCGGATTCCCCAAAAAACGTCGTTTAGGGCCTCAAAACGGCTCTGGAAGTTCAGGACCCGAAAAACTGCTAAAAATAGTAAGTTGTGCTACAATTAAGGAAACTGAAAATGCTGAGAAGAACAATGGTGGGGGTCCAGGTGGACTTGGCAGGTGGCCACCAATATCCACCTGGATCAGTTCAAGTATGGGGTTAGTACAAGGAGCTATAAGGATAGACTGTGACAGCCAAAGTGCAATTTTCTTGGCAAAGAAGCCTGCTTACCATTCAAAGACAAAGCACATTGGTGTTCAGTATCACTTTGTGAGGGATATGATAGAAGACAAAAAGGTGTTGCTGGTAAAGGTGGACACTTTGAAGAATACTACAGATGCATTGACAAAATCTATGAGCTCTGAGAAGTTCTCTTGGTGTAGAGAAACAAAGTGTGTTGCAGGGCTGGATAAATGACTAAACTTTCTTGTGGCCCCCTGTGGAAAGAAAACAACAAGTGGGAGAATGTTGGGTTGTGTTATATTCTTTCCATGACTAACCCCCCTAGTTAACTAGGGGGTTAGAGGGGGGCAGAGCCCCCCCTTCGTTGCACCAATTGTGCAGCGGGGGGGTCACAGGGGGCACCCGCCCCCCTCTACGGGGTCTGGGGTAGTGCCCTAGGGAAATTTTTTTGGGACCCTATATTAGGTGGGCGAACCTACCTATGGTTTTGTGCATGGTTTTCGCACATGGTTTTGGGCGCGATGATTTTCGGTCCATGGTATTGGATGCTTTGGCATGTATATATATGTATTGTAACATTGAAGGGAACATAATGAAAAATAAATCTGGTAGTCTTGTTTTGGGATCAAGGGGGAAATATTTGTGTATATGTGTTTTATGTGTTATGCTCTCACATTGTTTATTTTCTGTGTTTTAGAATTTGTATGCAGGTAATTTCTGTACGGGGTTAAAATCTACAATTCCAAAAGTGTTAATTTTATTGCTTCATCCATTGTCTTTTTTGCATATAGACAATATATAAATATATGGTTTATTGATTCTCCACTTTTATACACATTATACACCGTGATATCCCAATGTACTAGTTTCCTTTTTCTTAGCATTATCCTGGGAAAATATTTTATTATGAATCCTAACTTTGGGAGGACATCCTAGCTTCTAGATTTTTTCCCTCCACCAATTTTATACCCTGCTATCCTAACTTAGTTGTATAAACCCTTTAGATTGCCTTCATTAATCATTTCAAATCATCTTCATCCTCTAATTTTAGGGCACTATGTTTTAAACTATGAACAAACTAGATTCATTGTTTAGCTTGCGCTCCTTGCATATTTACAACCTTAATTCCACATAGAATTCATATTTATGACACTATCATCTACTAGCTTAAAAATGTTTTGGTTACGCAAAGATATTAGCAATATCAATGTTTCTAAAGTGCACAATTTAATTTTGAAAAATTAAAATGCACAATTTAATTTTGAAAGTGTGAATATTAATTTTCAAAACTATGAATTTCTATTTTAAAAATAAAATTATGAAATCCAAAAATGTTAATTTAAATTACGAAATTGTTTGATTCAAAAAGTATGAATATCAAACTATCACATATGTATTTAGATGCCACTATTTTAAATTAAATTAATTTATAATATATATGCTATATCTAAATCTAATATCGATGTAGTAAAACTTTTATGTTCATATGTCAATGCATAATATCACTAATATAAAACATTGCTACATATATCAATAGCGAAAAGATGCACCAAAATAATTTGAAACAAGTAATAAAAAAACATTGCATTGCATAATTGTACTTTTTCAATTTAAAATGAGACACACTAAGGTTTCATAAAAAACAAATGAGGACTATTATGCTTCTTAACAACTTCCTCACATTAGTTACAAATATTTTTAACTTATTTATTATTAAAATGCATTTACAATATTTATATTAAAATTCAAAAGAAAGGTGAACAAGTGTATTTCTCTAACTTTCCCTAAAACATAATTATTAATTAAAATTATTAAACCTACTATATAAAACTCAAATCAAAATACATATTAAATAAAAAATAATTATTAACTTAAATAATTGAACCTACTATATGAAAACCAAATCAAAATATATATTAAATGAAATCTATCATAGATACAATATATATGCTATGATATCATACTAGGAAATAAGAAATTATGCAAGCACAACTTGTAAAAAAGCATAAATATATATATGAAAAACTTAATGATATTTCTATAAACATAAATATATATATATATATATATATATATATATATAACTTAATGATATTCTACACATTAAACATGAGTATTTATACAAAAATAGGATAGATGAATATTTTTTAGACTATAAACTACTCAACATCTAAAAAATAATTCAAAGATATGGGAAAATGAAATTACCAATTTTTATTGTTTTAATGGGTTGTTGGGTTGTACATTGATATTTATAAAGGAAACTGAGGTACAATTTCTTAGTTATTTAATTGTATTTTTAACATGATCAAAATATCTAATATAATATTGAAAATTCAAAACAAAAAATAGGTAGCTTTCCCTCTCTTGATTACTCAATTATTGTTTTTCATATTTTGAAATTCATTGTTGGAAACAACCAGACTATTTTTTATAATACAACACATTTTGAAGCGCTACTGTCTCATGTTAAGCCTCCGCTTGCTCCAAAATGAAATAAGCAAAGCCTTCGTTAATATGAGACGGAGCCCCAAACATCACTTTACCTAAAGATGTTAGGGTATCAAAAAGAATATGTGTTCATTTCAAATGTTGGGCTCCCAAAATGATTCAAAGTCCTTTATTTATTTAAATTAGAGTTTGGGGTTTCAAAATGATTGTATGTGTTATATTCACTTCTAAGTCTTCAATAACTTTAACATGAACCATTTATTTAGATAGATTTTCTTGTATATGAACCATCTATTTAGATGGATTTTCTTGTGTATCTTGTCACAGTCTTCCCTACATATTTATGAATTACAAGTTTTAATTAATTATGGTCGGTAATCTTAATTTTTAGAACTTTGTGATATTATTAAAGTTAGATTGTTTTATTCAACTAAGAGTAAAACATGTTTTGGACTTGGGAAAAAAAAGTCTAGTTATTGTTTAGTTGAACAATATTATTTATTTTTTTTGGGTTAAATTGTATGTTTTTTTACATTTTAAATTTGATTATATATATATATATATTAGATAATATAAATAATTTTAATATACAAATTATTTTTGTATTCACAATATAAATTAGCAAAAATACATATTTAATATACAATAGTTAGTTGACTAGAAAAAATAAATATCAAAAATAGTTTAAAAAAATCATTAAATAAGTTTTTTGTTTTTTTTGTTTTTTGTTTTTTGTTTCTGTTTTCTGTTTTTTGTTTTTTGTTTTTTGTTTTTTGTTTTTTGTTTTTTGTTTTTTGTTTTTTTTTGTTTTTTTTTGTTTTTGTTATTTATTTATTTATTTATTTAACTTGGAAAATAAATTACTAATTGAAAAATAATAATTTGAATAATTGGGTATAGGTTTCATATTCTTCTCACTTGCATCCAATCCCTAATCAAACATTTGACCCACCAGGTCATAATTCATTGTAATTTAGGGAACCACTCAAATGACCACAAATATATCCACCACAACAGAAAAGTAGGAAAATTGTATTGTTTTTTAAATTTAATAAGTTTGTTTTTTTAATTTTTATTTAAAAATGAAATAGACTCTCTCATCCTAGGTTTTTCTATTCCTCTCTTTTTGTTTTAATTTTTTATGATTTTGTTTCTAATAACATTAGATTTAGAGACCATGTTTTCTAAAATGTTACAATTTTGAGGTTAAAAAAAGATTAGTATCTCCTTCTTTATTCCATTGTTTGCCTTAAGAGTTTGGCTCCAAAGGTATCAGATGCCAAAGCCACGATTTAAAAAAAAATGTAATTTTTTCCTTAAAAAATGGTGGTGCTATTAGGAACACCACTTTGTGATTCAAAAGCAAATTTAACATTTTGCTTGAAACAATGTCAATTGTCAAGTCCCAATATTTTAAAGAATTTAATTTTAACCTTGAAAAAAAAAATGTTGTTGATATTATCATCACTTTCAATTTGGGGATTGATTTTAAAGTTTTTGTTGAAAACGTTATGACATTGTTAAGGCCATAGTTCCAAAAAGTAATAATTTTATACTAAAAATAGCAACCCCTAAAAAAATGAAAACTTCGGAAAGTTCTTGTCAAGTTGGTATCTATGTTTTACCTCAAATCAGTTAGTTGATCGCAATACACTAACTCTTCCATTTATTCAATGTTTCATGATTCCATTAACCCTTAGACTGATAACCATCAATCTTACATCACCATGTTTCCTTGTTCCCTTCATTTCCCATTCAGTGTCTTTCCCTACCCATTTTTTCATTTCCAATGCCACATATCATTACTACAACCAATTTAATTTATCAAGGCTTACTCTTCATTTTTCACCTTCATTTCCCCACTACATAGTTGTAATGTTCCCAATTTTGTGTGCAAATATCATTAAGGAGGTTTTGCCAATTTTTAGTGATATTGAATAAAAAGAGGAAAATATATTATTTTGTGGGAAAAAGGCAGAAATTATTATTTTAATGAAGAATGGCAGCAAAGTAATATTTCATTTGGGAATGGAGGAAAAGTATTATTTTAATGTAGAATGGCTGCAAATTAATATTTTATTGGAGGATGGAGGAAATTTATTATTTTATTAGAGAATGGCAGCAAAATAATATTTTATTGATAAAAGAGACAAATGATTAATATATTTAAAATGGCAGAAAAAAGTCTCCTAGTGCAAAATGGGCCCCACCAATAAAATAATAAGGAAAAAGGAGAATCTAAAAGCTAAAAGAAGGCTCAATGGAGAATTATAAATAGAGGAGGGACTCAATTGCAAATCATTATATTTTAGCATTTCTATTTGACATTGATAAGGAACTCAAGTGAAATTGCATAGCTAATTTCGGTGGAATTCGAGTGCCACCCTAGTTAGATCTTAAGGAAGATAATTGAAGATATTCCAATTGGGCATACTACAAAGATTCTTCATTATTGAATGGATCTGATTGTAGGAGGACTTAGTTGGGTTGATTGCATGGATTTACCATCACCAAGAGGCCAAATCATCTCAAGCAAAGAAGGGAAATAGTGTTGAATATTTCCAGCATATGTGTGGCTAAAGGCTACCGGTCAAGAAGGGCGTATCCATTGCATCAAAGGGTTGAGTGACATTGTCAGACCAGGGTAACTCCACAATGAACAGAAGAAAACTGAGATATTATTTCATTAGAGAACAATTGTTTATATACACAAAGGGGACGGAACAATTCATCTTCTTGATGATTGTTCACGTTCCAGTTTACCCAACCGCCTTCGGATTAGGTGTGAACATTCCCCCCCTTAATCTGAAGGGATGTTGGTGAGTCCAAGCATCGTTCTGAATCTTTCAAGCTTTTCTCTTCCAAGCGCTTTGGTGAAGATGTCTGCAATTTGCTCATTTGTGGAACAATGACGGAGATGGATTGTTTTGGCCTCAACATGATGTCGGATCAGATGATATTTAGTATTGATGTGCTTAGTACGATCATGAAACATTGGGTTCTTGGCCAACTTTATTGCAGAGGTGTTATCAATCATGAGTGGAGTTGATTTTACTTGTTTTACCTGCAAATCTTCAAGAATTTTCCTGAGCCACACAATTTCTTTCGTTGCTTCAGCTGTTGCCACGTATTCTGCTTCTGTTGTGGAATCTGCTGGAACTGATTGTTTGCGTGATCTCCAGGAGATAGCTCCTGATCCAAGACTTATAGCATATC
Source organism: Pinus tabuliformis (assembly GCA_031772625.1). Lineage (NCBI taxonomy): Eukaryota > Viridiplantae > Streptophyta > Pinopsida > Pinales > Pinaceae > Pinus > Pinus tabuliformis. Next base: position 425,518,320 of record CM062806.1, on the reverse strand, counting down.
CTGAAGTGGATACCCCAGTTTCTTTGTCTCCATCGAAGTCTGAATCAGAGTATCCAATCAAGCTGAAGTCGTCCACCCGTGTATACTTGATTCCAAGGACTTGAGTTCCCTTCAAGTACCTTAGAATTCTTTTTGCAGCAGACCAATGTCCCTCACAAGGCTTTTGCATAAACCTGGAGAGGATTCCAACAGCAAATGAAATGTCTGGTCTGGTAGTAGTGAGGTAGATGAGACTTCCTGCAAGCTGTCTATACTTTGTTGCATCCTCAAATTCCTTTCCTTCAATAGATGTGAGCTTCAAGTTTTGTTCCATTGGAGTAGAAAGAGGATTGCACTCTGTCATGCCAAATCTGTTTAACAAATCTCCAATGTATTTCTTTTGAGAAAGAAATATGGATTTTGGATGTTGGGTTACTTCAATGCCAAGATAGTAATGAACATAGCCCAAATCAATCATTTCAAAACTTTTTCCTAATTCTTTCTTTATGGATGCAATATAGCTTTCATTGTTCCCTGTCATTAAAAGATCATCTACATATACCACAAGATATACAACTGTTTTGCCAACTTTCTTGACAAATAAAGTTGCATCATCAAGATCAAAATGTTTGAAGTTGAGTTTCAGAAGATGCTCAGTTAGTTTTTCATACCAGGCTCGTGGTGCTTGTTTGAGGCCATACAAGGACTTCACAAGTTTTCATACTTTGTGTTCATGTCCTTTCACAGCAAATCCTTCAGGCTGGGACATAAAAACATTCTCTTTTAGATCTCCATTCAAGAAAGCAGTTTTTACATCCATTTGATGGACTTTACAACCGTTCTGAGCAGCTAGTGAAAAGAGTGTCCGGATGGTGGCCCATTTTGCTGTGGGGGCAAAAGTTTCCTCATAATCGACCCCTTCTTTCTGTGCAAAACCTTTTGCCACAAGCCTAGATTTGTGCTTGTCAAGTGAGCCATCAGCTTTGTACTTGTTCTTGTAGACCCACTTGTAGCCAATTGGTTTGGTTCCAAATGGAGGATCAACTAGCTTCCAAGTGCCATTCTTTATGAGGGCATCATACTCCTTTTGCATCGCTTCTTTCCATTCATCATGAGAAGCAGCTTCTTTGAAGGAAGTTGGTTCAAAATCTGTAGACAAGTTCAATTCACAATCACAAGTAACATCCATATCAACAGGTGAATTAGAGTTATCTACATCACCTCCATCTTGTCGGTTTGTATTTATGGTTCCTGTTTTTCCAATTTCATCAGGATGAACACTTTCAAGTGTCTTTGTCAGCCACTTTGGGGGACCTTTCTGAGATGGTCCAGGCTGCTCTGTTGATTGAGTTGGGTCTGAATCAAGATTGAGTCTCCCAATTCTATCAATTACATCACTTAAAGCATCATCCGTTGTTGGAGTGTCATGCAGGGGAGATTGTTCTTCAGAAGAAGATTCCACATGTTGATCTAGTATAGGAATCCCCCCTTCAAGATGTGGAATCTGATTATCAAACTCTTGAAATGATTTCGGTTTTGTGAATTTATCCAAGCGATCAAGTTGTCGCTCAACAACACTGTCAGATTTGGATGATTCAAGAAAAATGAAATCTCTAGATAAAACAAACTTTTTATTTACTTCATCATAAAGGCGGTATGCTTTAGATGTGTTTGAATACCCCAGGAAGATACACTTACGACTTCTAGCACCAAGTTTGTTTCTATGTACCTTTGGTATTAAAGCATAACAGGTGGAACCAAAGATTCTGAGATGTTTTACCGAAGGAACATGTCCATACCACAATTCATAAGGAGTCTTGTTTCTTATAGCACTAGATGGACATCTATTCTTTATATATGAAACACATAGAACAGCATCAGCCCAAAACATTGTCTTTACATTTTTGAAGAAAAGCATGGATCGTACCATATTCAAAATTGTTCTGTTCATTCTTTCAGCTACACCATTCTGTTGAGGATTATAAGGCACAGTTGTTTGATGTTTAATCCCATGTTGGCAAAGATAGTGTTCAAATTCATTTGATGTATATTCTTTTCCATTATCAGTGCGAAAAGACCCAATATGAGATTGTGCATCATTTTCAATCCACTTATGAAAATTCTTGAATGTTTGAAAAGCATCAGGTTCTTCAATAAATAAACCCAACACATTCTGGTGTAATCATCAATAAATGTCATGATATATTTATTTCCATTTGCAGAAGGAACAGGCATTGGACCACATAAATCTGAATGAATGAGTTCAAGCTTCCTATGTGCTCTTGAATGTGAATCATGAAAAGACTGTTTGCTATGCTTTCCTAGAATGTAAGCATCACATTGCTTATGTTTTCTAGGAATTGTAGGCAAACCAGCAACACCATTTTTCTTCAACAAGCGGAGACTATCATAGTTTAAATGTCCAAATCTAGCATGCCATAATAAACTTGATGGAAGTGTACCTTCTTCATGATGAGAAATATATGAGAAATGTTGTGCATGAGCAGAGGTTCCTTGCAGTTTAAGAAGTCTTTCTTCTTCTATACCCCTCATGACAAGTGAGTGGTCAGATACCTTTCTTACCTCAAGCTTTCCATCAAACATATGAATGGAGTGACCTTGCTGGCGGATGTGGACCAAGGACAGCAAGTTTCTCTTGAGCTGTGGGAGATATAGAACATGATCCAAAAGAAAGTCTGGAAGACCAGGCAGTTTAAGCCTGATTGTGCCAAGCCCTGATGGCTTGATTTTTGACTGATCTGCAAAGTATACTGCTCCATCAACATTATCAGTGAAATCCTCAAAAAAATCTTTCCTATGAGTCATATGACAGGTTGCTCCTGAATCAAGCAACCAGTCATTTTTCGAAGAAGCAAGTGAAGCATTAAACAAATCTTCATTTACTCCAATGTTACATTGTGCCTCAATATAGTGAGCGGATTCAGGTGCTTTACCTTTGTCTGTGTCATCAGTTTTACCTTTCTGCTGATTTCTTCTCTGCTCAATTTTGTCCCATGGTAGCTTGCATGTAGAAGCATCATGTGATCCATTTCGTTTGCAGTGAATGCAATGCAGATCTGCCTTTTCTCCTTGAGAATGTCTGCCCCCCCTTCCTCGGAAGTATCTTCCTCTTCCTCTTCGTCCACCTCTTCCTCTTGTAGAATCTTGAGCAGGATGCTTTTCTTTATGAGCAAGACAAACAGTCTCTTCAAAAGATTCAGGGACTATTTTCTTTCCAAAGGCTTTCTCTCTTTCATCAAACTTTTTCACAAGAGACTCAAAGGTTATGTCTTTAAGATTTCCATTTGCTTGTAAAGACTCAAGATAATTGGAGTAGGTAGGATAGAGTGCTTTGAGAAAGGCAATAAGAGAGATATCCAGCTCAACCTTAGTGGATTTAATATCATGCATTATAGACTTTATTTCAGATGCAAGAGCAAGAGGATCATTATTCTTCAGTTCAAGAGTGAAGAGTTTAATCATGAGCTGAACAACTTCAAGTGCAAAATGTGAATCATAGAGTTCTTTCAGCTTTTGTAAAGCTTCAAAGGCAGTGGAATAGGATGAAATATGACGACTTACTTCTTCATTTACAGATGTTGCGATCAATGCATAGGCTTTGCTGTTCTTGTTTCCCCAAATGACAAGTTCTTTATCTGATGTAGGCTGCACAAGGTCTTTGTCTTCTTCTCCGACACACACTCCTTTCCACAACTCATTGTAGATGAGGGTGTGTTTTACCATCCGAGACCATTCAGAATAGTTCTCCTTGCCAGTGAGAACTATTCCTACCATAGAAATGATTGAATGCATTCTGTAAAAAATAACTTCTGCTTGATAAAAAAAAAAAACTTCCTTACAACCTTATGCACTATATTTTCTTACAAATCCTTCTAATGTTTGACAGAAGCATTAGTATCTCATTGAAATATATCACTTCAATATATTACTTTATGCTTCAACGCAGAATTACCATTCACATAAAATCGTGCAATACCAAACACTTTGATTGATGAAAAACAACGCAATACTCTGAATGCTTTGCACAATACTTTGACTGCTTTGAAAGATTGTTTATATTGACTGTGCAATACTTGACTCACAACATTACCATTCAGACATTCACACTCATATCCTTGCGGTCGTGAGTGATGACAAACAAGATCCGAACTGCTCTCAAATAATAAATGATGACAAAACTACTCTCAAATAAATTACAGTGCTCTCATGTTGCCATATTTTTAAATTGGCTATCTAATAAGACATTTACTACTGAGCCTTTCGAAAACATCTACGAATGCCACTTCTATTCATTTCACAAGTCTTGCAATACGAATCTGGTGCAAAAGTTTCCGAGTATATGAAACATTATTTATAACAAGATGCAACGTGGACATGGAAAGCATTTATAAGTTTCATAACATTTTTATACCAGCGTGACTCCAAAATGTCTGCAATCGCTGTACTTAACTTCCCATTCACGCCTTGCTCAAGCCCTCCAATGGAAGCAGGTTGTCCGGGTTCGGCATATTACTCAGCACATTAACAGTCCACTTTATGATCGTGCGTATGCATTTGCTTTGGGCTCGGCATATTACTCAGAAAATGACTGGACCAGCATGACGGATCCGCAAGTGGAATCCTCGAGATGTTTCAATTGCGATTCATACGCTCATTCTATGAAGGAATGCCCCAAATTACTAGATAACAAAAGAGTAGCCATTGCTCGCCAAGTGTACAACAAATTGAAGAGAAAGCGAGCAGCTTCTGAACCGATTCCGCGTCGAAGATACCATGATCAGTCGTTCAAAGGAAATCTGCTCAAGCACATGGCAGACGGAAACCAGTGAGTCAAACTGGGCAAAAAACGGAAGCAGAGAGGAGCATGCGGATATTATGATATCTACGCAGCTGGGTAGAGGCGTTGGATGGTGGAAGACGGTGGGAGAACGTTACATGCATCTCTGGGCAGCGACAGAGGCAGAGTAGTGACAAGCAAACGTTTCAGGCAGATGCATTGGCCAGGCAAATGTTCAGGCAATGCGCAGAGTAGCGCTCAGGACTGAGCAGCTCTCAGGACAGCAGGAGTTACAACTATTTCTGGGACCTGGCTCTGATACCATGTCAGACCAGGGTAACTCCACAATGAACAGAAGAAAACTGAGATATTATTTCATTAGAGAACAATTGTTTATATACACAAAGGGGACGGAACAGTTCATCTTCTTGATGACTGTTCACGTTCCAGTTTACCCAACCGCCTTCGGATTAGGTGTGAACAGACATATATTTGCATTCAGAAATATGAAGTTGATTTGTAGAAGGAATTTTCATAAGTTTGTCATGCCAAGAATGAGGCTGAGTTATTGATCTTATGGGTACCAAGTTATCTCATCATTTTCCCAAGGGATGTCTTGATTATTGAAGCCACCCTCAGAGATTCTAGTGAAAAAATGGGAGGTCAATTTTTTTCATGTAAGGAGAGGTCAAATCACCTAATTGCTCAGAATTAGAATGCATTTTCGGGAAGGGATTCAAATATTTCTTGTGCCAAACTTTGCTTGCATTCCAGACCACTTTTGAGGCGATTGTTCCAGAGTATCTAAGAGAATTTATCAGTCTTGTAGTAGCTTTAAAAGGGGATTATTTTGTACATGAAAAACGTTATACACCTCCTCAAAACGATGGTTGAGCATACACAAAAAATAGTAACGTAATTTGACTTGTAGTTTCGTGTGCTTGTCTTCAGTTGTGTGCATTCTTGTAGCAATCTTGTGGTTGTAGCGGAGGGTTGAAAGGAATGAAATGAAGAGGTTGACTTATAGAGATCATAAATTTAAGTCATTGGTTGTTTGGAGTTAATTCTATTAATCTTACCATTGTTTCCGACTATATCTTTCATTAATAAGATTTATATCAACCCTAAATGAAATCCTGAGTGTCATAAATTAGTTGATGTATCCCAAAGGCTTATTTTGGCATGTTTGTATCATTGTAATTTTCTATTGAATTTAATTTTTTAAAGGTATACCTACAACAGAGGTCTTACAAATTGTTTGTTGAAACAACCCACCAAATAAGACAATAAATTCAGAACAATTCAGTGATTATCCTGAGAAATTTCGTAGTGGGAACATTGCAGTGGTAACACAGCATGACCTTAGTTAGTTGTGGGAGAGCTATCAATATCATGGAGGTATAGGCATGGATTCACAATGATTGATGAAAGTATGGACATTCCAATGATGCAAGAATGATGAAGCACAAAAAGTATCAGGGAGGAAATTAACAGAAACAATGAGAAACTAAAAGAATTAAGAAAAAGGGTGCCCATTGGAGTAACAGTAAGGGAATAAACCAAGACCTTCTTCATGAAAAATACCTTATAGATAATCATGCCACAGGGATGAAGCCATCACATATGGGATATCATCCAAATCAAGGTGTATAGAAGATGGTGGGAAAAACAACCATCACCTACTTTGATGATTCAGCTAGGAGTTATGTCAGAAAACAGGTGCAGGAATCAAACACATACTTTCGACTAAACCCCATGAGAGAGGTGGATGCTATTAGATATGCCACTTTGCATTTGGATGGAGATTCTATGGTGTGGTGGTACCAAGGGCTAATCACTTTGGGTCATGCATGCATCACATCCTACAAAGAGTTCACATGGAGGCTCATAGACAAATTTGACTAGAAGGACACCAGACCTCCTCAAAAGGAGTAGATAGGATGAGATAATTTAGATGATGGGACTAGGAGGAGATCCTACTTCATATCTTGGGGCCTAGGACGCAAGTACAATAACAATGAGCCTGAGGAGGTTGAGAATGAGGTTGAGGGCACGCAAGATTGTGAGGACATGAATCGACCTAGTTTGACTCTATAGTCACCAATGATTGGATAGCCTAGTGATGGCGCGGGTTGAGGCATTGGCATAGAAAGTATAGAATGCACTTGTCGACCATCCATTGACAAGGTTCCAGTAGGCGCATAGGTACCTAGAATCGTAACTAAGTTTCTAGATGGAAACCACCTAAAATAGCATGGAGATCACATGGATGGGTGTGAGCTAGATGAGGATGTTATGCAAGATCAACGATCTGTGGAGGGGTAGTATGTGACTCGTGTTGATCCAATGGTGGAGAAGGACGAGCATTCATCTTTTGGGCCAACAATAAATGTGGATCAACTAGATGCAAAAATTATCAACAAAGCTACAATACCTCCAGTCAGTAGCCCTCTTTGTGCCTATATAGATGGGGCTTGCAACATTGTTAGGTTACCTCTACATAGTGTAGAGAGGGAGGTAGAGTTGCCTAGATAAATCGTATGCATTGACCAGGTCAGGGGGAGCAAGCGACTTGAGCTGAGTATAAAACAACACCAGCATGGATAGCTTGTTCTATACACAAGAGATTGTACATTCGATCCCTCCTTTGGGGTTGGATGGTGAGAGGTATTGAGTTGGTAGCCGAAGATGTTGGATACATCCATGGCCACAATTCAGCAGAGGTCGTGGATTACTAGAGGGGCTAGAGGTCTAGACTGTTGTTGGGATCCAGGTGGGATTCCCCGCCACATCATGGACTTGGTTAGTGATGGTGTTAGTAGGGTGGTGGATTTGGAGACTGATCGCACTCACTTTTCAGGTTTTCATCAGATCCCCGGGAAGCACTAGTGACAGGAAATTTTAACAAGATAGTGGGTAGACATTGTGAGTTGTATTGACATGTTGGTCATGTTAGCGCTTGAAATTTCACCTCAGGCTGAGAAAGGTAAACCTCAAGGCAACATCAAACCACTTAGCCTCGTAGCTAGCCCTACGGGGCAGGAGAGGGCTCTCTCCGGTCTATCTCGATAAAGATCTTCAATGGGCGAGATAACCAATAGGGTAACACTGATTTTAGGCTAGTAAACTGATCAAAAGGGTTGATTTGGGATTTTTAGGGTTTTTGGTGGAAAATTGGGGAAATGGCAATTTTAGGTGTGGGGATTGGACATAGTTTTCGCAGGGGGTTCTTTGGGGCGAGGTAGGAAACAGTATTGATGCCTTTAATAGAGATGGATGAGAATGACCGGTGAGGAGTTAAAGAGAGCAAGCAATAACCTTGAATTCCCTTTAAACAGTCGAAAACATTGATATTAAGAAAACTTAAAAGCAGAGTATGACAGTCATGAGTTCTACTTTAACACTTCATTTGCCTAATGTGCAGAAGGAAAAGTAAGGAAATGATTCACATAACACACTTACAAGTACAAAGAGAAACACACCATCAATACATGTGACCACAAGAATCCCAAAAAGGACTGCAAAACCCTGGTCTTCCTTTGCCAAAAATTGCAGAGATACAGTGAGTAATACAATAAGAGCTTCTCCCTCAAGAGTCCAACCATGAAAATGAGCAAGAGAGTACATAATATAGATCATCTAACATCGTTTCCTGCCTCTAATCTCTTCTTTTCCTTTTATTGTCATTGTACTAGATGACAACCTTGTAGACTCTGACTTAGGCAATTGCCTAAACAATCTTGTATAATCTACAGACTTTATTTCCATATTTACATCTTCTACTGGTTCTTCAACTATCTGTACACTGGCTTGTGGAACAGTACCAAAAGTAAAAGATCCAAGATTACTTACATTTTCTTGCAAATTCATCCTCTGAAGAGGAGCAACTGTAGTAGTAATCTGCTTACTTCTCTGATTTTTCTTCTTCAATGATTCTTTCTTCATCTGCTCAAGAAAAGTTAGCTTGTTTGAACTGACATCCAATTTCATTTCAATTCCTTGAAGAGCATCAACCATACTATTGAAGGATGTTTCAATTGTATCAAAGGTGTTTGAAATCCTTTTTTCAATTAATGCTACATCTGTATGGATGTTATCTATCTTCTGATCCATTTTCTCCATGCTTGCCATAAATGTTTTATGTCCTTGACCAAGTTTATTCAACTTAAAATCAACATTCTTGAAATTCTTATCTATAGCAAGATTAGACCAATTTTGTGAAGAAATGATATTCTTTGCACCTAGACGATCACTGTCTGGTTGCAAGGGTCTAAGATGATAAGTACTCTGATCAGCAATGATATCTAAATCCGTCCATGGGGGTACATCTAATTCTGTAAAAATTTCTTTTCCATCTATACCTACCCATTTATGCTTCTTCTTGGAATCTGATGTTTCTTCTTTCATCATGTCAATTCTATGTTTTCCCAAAGTTTTCTTTGAACTATGATCTACAATTTCAATATCATCATTTTCTTCTGGTAGATTGCAGTAAAACCATTCAAAGAAGGAAAACCATTTATTTCTCTTTTTCATCTCTCTTAACCATTCATCTCTCAATTGACATCTTTCTTTTTGGCATTTATCTCTTGGAAATAATGCATCATACTTATGCCTTAAAGCATTAGTACAGAGATCCCAATTAAATATCTTTTTGCAGTATTCAAACTTCTGTTTAAACCCTGGATAACCATATTTGAACTTTTCAAAGAATAACATATCAACAAATTCAATCTTTATAGACTCTGGTAGTCTTTTGTTCTTTTCAATCTTTTCAGAAGGCACATCTATAAAATCAAAACCATCTTTTGATCTAAATTTTCTGATCTTTGGCCTATCTGTTTCCATTAGAGTTCTGACTCTAAGCATATGAATTTGATGATAGCTACATTGTTCTGACTGGCAATCAGGATGACTACATGTAGGCAACATAAAATGTTGTCCACTATGTACTGGGATTGTTCCAGTTACTGCAAAATTCTGATTTTGGAATACAGGCTGTGCATCATAAGTTTTAACTTCTATTTCTCCATGAGATCCTTGAAAGGGATTTGAGAGAGGATTTTTGAGTTTTTGAGATGAGGTTGTGGTAACTCCACCACGATCTGCTGACTCTGGATAATCTGGAAACCTTGTGATGACTCCTTGTGGGGTTTCTATGATTTGTGCTTGAGTTGTACCAACAATTTTTCTTTTGGCATGTTGTTGTTGCCATTGTGTCAACCATTCAGTAGGAGGACAAAGAGAACCTCTATTTACAGTCATTGGTTCCATTGGACAACAGCTACTATCATATTGTATAAGCTTGACTAAGTTTGAATCAGTATGTAATACTGCAGGTATTGTTGTGTTATAGAACCTTACGCAGGTGGCATAAAAGATAGCCAAGTGTTCACTATTATCTGCAAATCGTTCATAGCCTCTAGTCTGAATTCCTAAAACCAAAGTTTTCAGGATATTCTCATCTCTTAGACTGACAGAAAAGTTAGGATAGATTTCAAAGCAGACTGGACCTGATGATAGACTCGTTCTTACACCTCCAATCAAAGCATCAATGAATCTACTCCATCTCGTATCAAGCAAGGCAGCAAATGCATATGTCTCTAATCCTTGTCTATGCAAGGCATTAAGACCAACTTTCACCATACCAATATGCATAAACTCATATCCTTGTTGTCTTGCTTTCAAAATTCTTTCCTTGTCTAACAATATCAAAGGCATCATTTTATTACAACACAAATTTGTCTTTGCAGTTTGTTCATGAATTTTGATCTGACTCATAGCTTTGAAGTTAAGCTTTCCTAGATTTACTTTATATATTTCCTGTACATTTACAGGCGGCAGTTTCCAATTTACATTGGGAACTTCTTCCTTAAGACTTATATCACACTCTGATATCTCTAAACAACCAGATTTATTTACCAAACCATTAAGTCCATTGTTTTCATTTGCTTCCAGTTCACTAATACTCATACTACATCCAGTATCCTTTCCTGAATTAATTCTTTCTGAATCCATAATAGCAATTAAAACTCCTTTTGAACTAGCTCTGATACCAACAAGGCCCGGAGGCTAAACAAACAAGGATCGGACTGCTAAATGCGGATAAAGCTAAAAATTTAGAGCATACCAAATCGGCTTCACAACGGGAACGATCAAATCTTCGACAGCTATTCCTTATCTTCCTGCTGAGCGGCACCACCACATCAACATACGGATCCAGATGGACCTACAACGCAGTTCTAAGGTGGAGATCTGATGGTCAACACTGGTCGAACTTTGGATCTGCAGTTGCAGCTTCAGGTTCAACAGCTTCCGGCTTCACATGTGTGAGAGAGAGACCCTTTTCTGCGCAGTAGAGAGAGAGAGAGATGTGATGAGATGAGTGAGTAGATATGAGGAAAAGTCCTCCTGTATTTATACACAACGTTGGTGTTTGAATAGATGCAACTATTGGACTTTTGATCCTACATGAGTTGTAAGTCAGCATGATAATAATTCCATAATCAAAATAAATTCATATCTCCATGAATACTTATGGGAATCGGATGATCTTTATATCAATCCTACATGTCTCGACAAGAGGAATCTAATAAAAATATTGTCAACCATGAATAAGATGACCCACATGAAGTTTTGCCCTGGTTGCCAATTTTAACACTCACAAATTTACTGCCTTTTACAGGAAAAACAATTTAAAAACATAATTTTTTGTGAAGTTAAAACAAACATGTTTTGGCACCTTTTCCCTTTACTATTGATATTGTGTCATAACTTCCACCATCGAGAAAACACTTTAGATTAAACACGCTATTCCATTGGTACTATTCTTTGGTCATGAAAATGTTTGAATTTTGCATTTGGCGTTGATTTTCCAGCGATCGAAGTTTAAATCTTTTTTATTACAAATAACACTGACACTCCTATTGTCATTGTTTTAAAGTTGTTTATTACAAATTTTCGCTGACACTCCAATTGTCTTGGTTTTTTTTAAATTACATAATAAATATGTGATAACAACATTGTTCGGAATTTTTTATCGAAACAATGAAAAACATTGATAATCCCACTATCAACGTTTTCCCTGCTTATTACAACTAAAATGTTAATACTAAAACTGTCAACATTTTCTGAAAAAATTAGAAAACAGACTTTATGTGATAACAAAAAACATTCAATCTTTTCCTGCTTCTAGATCTTATTATCTGCAACATATTTATGGAACTGACATCTTCCAAGTGACCATCTGATTTCATGATCAATACTTCAGTTTTATGTGATTAGCAATCTAACCCAGCAACTTCAAAAATCATATTATAGTGGCAAAATATGTTAGAGACACCTTGATTCAGAATTCGTATAGCTTCAGAAAGCTTAAGATGATGGTCAACTGTAGTCAAACCCCTGGATGCTCCCTTCAAGTTAGCATGGGAGTGTCTTTAGTTCCCTAGACGCTACATGGGACTTAGCATGCTTGCGTCCAGAGATGAGATTTCCCAGTTCAGAGCCTGCGTCCGAAGCAAAAATGTTAATTTATGTACAAGCTTCAAATCTGAGACTTTATTGTTGATCCAGTATGTCAGAGGCACATAAATCATACTTCAACAGTACATAATGCAAATACTAATAAGAGTAAGAATATTGAGAAGAGATTCTCCCTCTGACTGAGAATCTATGTCATCAACCTATCTCTACTAGAGTCAAGCAACAACAGATCTATTAGATCATAAACATATATCTATCATGGCTATGACATCAATCTTTCATCAAAGGTTAGACTCAAAGCAGCATATAGATGCAACATCATATCTCAAAGATTATGAGCACTTTCTATCAAGTCACTTCATCAAGTTAGGGCATTCAGTTTAACCATATGCTATCAATACATGACCACAAGTAGTAAGAGATCTAGAATATCAATCTCATAGTTATACCTCTAACATCATGTTTAGCATGATCAATAGGATCAGGTAAGGTCATTCAGTAAAGCTTAATCAAAACAATAAGAGTGTCAATCTCTCTTTTTATATGTTTTCATCATGCTTATCACAAGCATTACCAACACACATGTATAAGAGTCAATGAGCTATCATTCTATATAAAATCCATCATGACAAGTATCAAGAGTATCATTTACTAGAGTCAAGGTGCTAGCCTTCCGTGGGGGCTTCACTAGCAGAGCAATATCATACCATGTGCGTTCATATTGGGGAATATATATTGAGGAAAAAATGACATAATATATTGAGCATATAATAGGGGGTAAAGAGTTTTTATATTAGTGGGTACAAAAAATGGAGCTCAAAGTTAATGAAAAATATAAAGGGGCATAAAAAATGTTAACGAAAAAATGGATACCTACAATATCTAGTGACAATAGGGGTTTTTTAAATTGGAAAGGTGTATTGGGTTCATATTGGTAGGGGGTTAGATAATGTGATTTTTATAGGTATTTTCCAATATATAGTCAAATTAAGGGTATTTTTTGTATGCCAAAAACGCACGCGCTATGTCATAGGTTCATTCAGTGAAGCCCCCGTGTAGCCTTCCTTATAGGATCAAGATGTCCAACAAATGGATGTTAGCCAAACATCAAGTGTATCAATGTATCAACATTAGATAACCTCGTAGAATTCAAGCAGATCAAAATGTTCAACACTAAGTGCATCATTTCATCATAGGAAACATAGATCCAAGTCACTTTCATGTGTATGTATGAGCATCAAAGAAAGAGACATTTTCATCATACTTTAGGGCTTACCGAGCCATGAAATACAACATACCATGCATACCTTGTGGTATGCAAATCCTTGTACACCTTCTCATATGTAGCATGTAGTGCTTGTCACATTTTCATCAAGTACCTCTTTACCTCTTGCCAGCTCTAGCTATCCTTCCTGCGTTTCAAATTATCTTCAAGAAGGATCTACTCATCACATCTCATCAAGGAGGATATAAACATCCATATACTCAAATACATATGCAGGAATTATAAGTAATAAACATAATCATTATGTCCATAGGTCTAAACAAAAGTGAGAGGCATCATAAGTCAAGAAATACTTATCTTTAATGAGAGGTGATCCTCTCCCTCTTGAGCCAAACTGCAAGAGCTATCAATGTCCATGGTCCATATACCAATGTTATCTTCAATTGTCCAACCAGATCTGCTAGGGATTATCCCATCTAGGGCTTCATCAAATCTTCGTAGAGTGCTTGAGCATCTTCGCATTTACCAGCTAGGTTCCATATCTCATATTGTTTCTATAAACCAGGGTTTTCTCTCCAATCCTAACCTCATATAATCCATCAAACCCTAATAATCAAGTTTCCTAGGGTTTTTTCCAAAACCTAGAATTCTTTTAGGTCTTCACCATCCTCTTCTTGCTTCCATCAAAGGTGTCATCATCGGGGTGATCTCCATGGCTTTACTTCAACCCAACTCTGATACCATGTTAGTTTTTCATAGAGCTACATTGTTCTTTGTTTGATAATTGCATTTCTTCATTAATACATTAAGTTCACCGCATATCATCATTACATTATTCATCAGCATATGCAACTATATAGAAAGAACATCATCATAATCGTCATCAATGCAACGGAACATAAAGGAAAAATAGAAGAAAATCATGCACACACATAAAGACACCAGAATAGGTCCAAGACCAAGGAAACCCCACTATGTGGAAAACCCTTGCAAATCTTCTTCTTCTTACATCATCATCAAATGATTCAACAAAAGAGAGTACAATGATCCATAACTTTATCTATGCAACAAAACAATTATGATATCTATGAAACATATCTAATCATGCTTATAATCAAAACCCTGATTTTGAGGATTGTAGTGTGTTGTCACTGATTATAGTCAACTGTTGAATATTGTTGTTCATGTGTTGAACATTGTTGTCACTAAGCGGAATCTTCGGAACACTGAATTCTCATCTTTGAGTCTCGAACGTAGGGAGGAGGAGTTGTGTGAGTGTTTATAGCAGTCTTGGACAGTCTTTGCAGAACTAGAACACTGCATCTGGAACAGATCTAGACGCTCCTAGGTGAACTGGATGAGGACGTATGGGGTCAAACATACCCAAATCTGCCTTAAACCCTGGACGCTCTCATAAGGCTTTTGTGCGAGCATCTATGGCAGCCTGAACGCTCTCAAGACCACTCTGTACAAGTGTCTAGGGACTAATGCCTATGGATCTGCCTCTTAAAGCCTAGATACTCCCATAGATTTATGTGCCAGTGTCTAGGGCCCTCTGAACGTTGTCTTGACCATTGTGTGCCAGGTCCAGGGACTAAAATTCCTAGTTATGTTTCAGTGTCCAGGTATCAAAAAACCCTAGATCAGTGTGAGCTTCACCCTTGAGATTTTGGACCCTTACGTGAACTTTCCTCTGACAGACATGTGAAATCCAAGACAATAAGAGAATAGAAGATTGCTTGATCAATGTGTCCAAATGAGCTTGAGGACTCTTCTATTTATAGGCTATCATGAGGGTCCACTTAGGGTTGAGGCCAACCTGTCCAGTTTAACATGTGCTTAGGGCCGACCTAACCCAATATATATGAGTGAATAAATAAATTCAAAAATCAAATTTCGCTTGTCCAAATAAGGTGATCTTTAGGTCGATTTTGGTCCTCTCGAAAAGAGGAATCTAATGCAATCATCATCTCGGTTATCTAATTTTTCCAAGGTGGAATTTGACCACAGTAGAAAAAATTAACATATGTATTCATGGGATCATGAAGCAGTGCACCCACATCACTGTACCAAACTGCTTATACTATTGCAAGTGTCAATGATTGTTATAAAATGATGGCTCAAACCCAGGTGCCTCAAGTCATCCCTATGACTTGCTTGCAATGCTCTCAAACTCTGCCCAAAGAGGGCTACCAGCATATGGCTTATGGCTGCTCAGATGTAGCTATGAAGTACCTTCCAGATTATTGTCATGTAATGTTGTTATCCCTGTTTCATTGCTTAGTCATGTTAAGTCAAAGTCAAAGCATCATGTCAATGTCCAATCTAAGTGTCAACTCATTGTCAAGTCTTTATGCTTATATGGTAGGTCTATGTGTCAAGTCAATATGTCATGTCTAAATGTCAAGTAAATAGGTCAAATCTATAGGCTAAGTTGTATGTCAAGTTAGTGTGTCAATGTGTCAAGTCACTGTTGATCAAGTCAATATACAATATCATTATAATAGTTCTATCACTATAATAGTTCTATCAATGTAATAGTAATATTATTGCAATAGTTTTAATGTTACCCACCACTTTGTGGGTTATATCCCTAACAGAAATTTTTCTCCATAATTAGCCTCAGTCGACAGCCAGTAGCCCCTTGATGCCTCCTACTAGCTCGTTGTGCCATTTCTGTGCCCCCTAAGTCAGCGATGTGGTCCCTCACCCACCTGTATTGATCGTATGTTTAGAGGTGGGCCTCCTAAATCTAAAGGTGTGTCTTGTCATTTGGTAATCAAGCATTGGGTTTACTTATCATGGATACTTTTGAGTATGGATTGATAGGGGGATTTGCAGAAAGACTGGGCTTAGTTTGTGCTCTTGTCCCCTTGATCTCTTTTGATTGTTACCCTTGGATCTTAGTCTCGTGGGATCTCCTTAATTGACCATTTGGTTCTAGGGTGGTACTACTTGGGAAACCCCGACTTTAGGTGTGTGGTCTCGCTCCTTCACCCGCACATATTACTCCCCTTCCACTCACTATACCCCCATTCATCTTTTCTCCCACCTAGGTCCACATTTCCATTTTGGTTCCATGTAGGGCCAACCACCCTATCCCCTTGCCCCCACCTTGGGTCAAGCCTAGAATGATGCCTCGGAGGTTGAAGCAATTAAAAGAAAAAGTGAAAAGCATAATTGGCCACATTTAACAGGAAATTGTACCACAAAATGCAAAAGATGGTCGGGACAAAATAATCAACACGTGGGCAAAATCCAATGCATGAGCTCTACCCCAATCCATGGCCATCATCCTGGTTCCATAGGCCTTAGATGAGCCTCCTTTATCATTCAAGAACCCACGATTGTCCCAACCCTGGAGGGCAATCAACCACCCCACCTGAAAAAGGATAATCATTGTTATATCTTACATATCATGCTCTTATCCTTTGAGCCCTGAGCAGTTAAATAAAGAAAACCATAAAAGGAAAAAGGCATATAAAGAAGGGTGAAAAAATCAAGGTCGAGGCACCTTATGTGCCACAATTTCTCCCTCCTACACATTACATACCCAGGTGTGGGCTTCCCCTTATCTAGCTACCCATATGCCCCACTATGTGGCCCAAGATTGCCCATCTCATTCCCTATTCCATTCCACTTATTTATCACTTGCCACCCCCATTAGAAGATTGTACCTTGGACATATTATCCCCTTTAAGGATTGAAACCACCTAATAAGGTACTTGGCTAAGCCCCTTTGGAGCTTGGAGACACTATGTAGTGCCCACTCTAGTTCCTGACCCGGATACGACATTATCTTAGACATTCTATTCTTCGAGGACCTCAGATTGAGGATCTGGACCCATGACACTATTATTAGCGATTGAGATATTCATGGTTGTGATGTTTATGAATGCTTTCCATTGATATTATGGTAGCATGAATGGTTATGTATCTTATCTATCAGTATTCTGATGATTGCAATATTAATAGTTAAGTTGGTCTCTATTTGAAATTATGATGAAGGTAGTAAGAATATGTATGCGCTCTACTAAAAGCATAATGAGGATAAATTTATGGATAGGTATATTTCTACGATGTTACGATGTGATAGCTTAATGAATATGTATGTTTCCATTGATGATTATTGATAATAGCCATGAGGGATGTGTCCCCTATGTTACCTACTTCCTTTAGTTCAGACTTACAATGGACAATGATGTGAATGACCAGGAATTGTTAATGATGCTATTATGATAATCGACTAACATTGAGAAACCGTGTTACTGATGATTATTGAGTATGGCAGGGAACCATCAGAGGCACCCGCATATGACATGTCGATGACACCTAGTTTGATGAAAATTTATATTACTTTATCTGTGAAAGTCTAAGTTGATCTTGGAATCTGCCATATATTTTTAACTATATTCTGATGATATATTAATGGTTGCAGGCACAGATTAGTTGCTTGACCGAATGACTCACATATGGGTGATGGGGTTGTACAAGTGGATGGAACTACATGGGAGGGGTGGGACAGAGTCCCTGATCTCACCCACTAGCACTCCCGCTGTGACTTGGGTTGGAAGGGTTGAAACACCTTCGCCTTGAAGATCACGATGCCATGAGGGCAGGTTCCAAAGTTGGTTCGCTCATGAGGACTTTACCGGGGGGCGCGCATCAAGGCGGATTCCTTGATCCCCGACACCATTAGTCTCACTATAGCAGGCAACATAAGAGATGACAGTGGTCTATGACGTTGCACTATACTTTCCCCTCGTAATCATTGGATGCTTGAAGGGCAAGTGGTGTGGCACCCTTGGAACTTCAGGGGAATTTCTTGAAGGGCACGACCAACTTGGCACCCTTGGCATCACAAATAAACTATTAGGTGTGGCACCCTTGGAACTTCTAGGGAAGTTCTTGAAGGGCACAACCAAGCTGGCACCCCTGACATCACAAATAAACTATTAGGTGTGGCACCCTTGGAACTTTTAGGGAAGTTCTTGAAGGGCACAACCAAACTGGCACCCTTGACATCACAAATAAGCTATTAGGTGTGGCACCCTTGGAACTTCTAGGGAAGTTCTTGAAGGGCACAACCAAACTTGGCATCCTTGGAATCATTAAAAATAAATAATAATAAATAAATATAAGCCAGGAATGAAAACTAGATAAATTTACATCAAGGGTAAATGATGATTAGAAACCAATGTAATTAAATCAAAAATAAAACTTGGAATAAGGAGGATCATAGGAAGAATTAAAATAAAGTACATTAAAAACTCTACCCTTCCCATTTTGGAAAATACTAGGAAGATTATGTGGTGTAATTAGGAAAAAGGGGAAAGACAAACATAATAGTAAGGATGAAGATTAATCCTAAACTAATTTAAACCTAATTAAAAAAAAGGGGAAGGTGAATTAAAATGAGAATAATAAATTAAATTTAGAGAAATGTAGAGAAGCTCCATGTGTCAACAACCAACATAAGAATATCCATCTAGGATATAACCTGAGTTAAATTAGGGAGTAGTTTGGGGATAAAATCTTGACTCATTAATTGACTTCAAGTAATGAACACAAATTAAGGAATAAAAGGGGGGAATAAAGAGACAACTAGGAGAAGAAATAGGAATCTTGTTGAGGTGAGGAAAATATTAGTTTTAAATAAAAATTTAAGTAAATAATTTTGGGAGACCTTGATGTGAGAATGACACATGGGTGGGTGAATAATCAAGTTATTGAATTATAACAAAATAATTAATTATGCATGACATGACAAGTGTCACCTATGAGGACTCCTATAAAAGAAGGGGCAAGCCATGGGAAAAAGGGGACTTTTTTTTTGGATTGTGGGATGGATGAGATGTTGTCAGAACAGTGATTACGAAGCTATAGTGAGTTTGGTGAGGTAGAGGATTAGAGAGGGGACTCTTGAGCCAAGGTGTGCTCTCCTCTACTAGCTAGTGCTTGTCTCCATTGTACAACCCCATTGCAGCTCGGGGGTCCGCGGGGAAGAAGAGTACCCAAGGAGTAGGTTGGGAGGTTAACCGGTGGGTCTTCGCCTTCGGATCAGGTGCGTCATCATTCACTCGCAGAGGTGACCAGCTACAAGGGAATACCAACAACAACAAAGCAAGCGGAGTATCGCCTCTGGTGCACGGTACATATGTATTTCATTACTATTGATCTTAGTTAAAAGTATGAACCGTTATGATATGTTTCCTGAATGAGTAGTAGGAATGTATGAGTTAAATGAATTTGAGATTCAATGTGTTTCTTTTCTGATTGCATTGGCTGTAAAAAAAAATAAATAAATAAATAAATAAAATACAGTCTAGAAAGAGGTCCTTACACTTGGTATCAGAGCTATGTTGAACCCTTGAGACCTATGGGCCCATGCATGCATCACTAGTTTTGTTTGCTATTTGAGAATTTCTCTAAAATCAAATTATTCAAATTTAAAAAAAAAACATAAAAATAGAAGAAGAAAAGAAAAAAATAAAAATAAATAATTGGTATGTTCACAAGACATTCTCTAAAAAAAAATACCCTTCTTAATGTATCCTCAACATTTGTTGCAATAATGTTTAACTCCATCGAGTCCACGGTCCAGGTTAGTTTCAACATTGCCAATCTGAAATTGCAATAGGGTGGGAATTAAAATGGAAGGCCAAAGAAGGCCAAATTTTCTTTACGCGGCTCGGCAAGGCCTCGGTTTGGCTGTTCCATTTTAAAATATTAAATGGATTAATATATAAATTGTTTCCGCTCTCTACACTTTCCGCTTTAATAATCTCGCAGAAAAATTCTTAAATTGTGCTTTGTTCCCCTGCTCCGTTTGGAGTCTCCGTTGGAGCTTCGGCAATGAGCGTTCGAGGTTATTACAGAGGATCGGTTTTAAAGATCCGGCCAGGAAGAACGATTCCAGTTGATTAATTCAGTCGTGCATTGGTAAAAGTTGGCTGAATCTACGGATGGGTAGAATAGAGGCGCAGTTTACAGATCTGTTTCTTAGCGGTAACTCTGATCGTGTTTATTTCGTTATGCTTTTCTTTTTCCAGAGAAACTCGTACCTAATTCTTGAAAAGCGCCGACGTTTCGCAGTGTGGTTCTTCGCTGTGGCTTCCAGCTCTATGATCCAATCATGGCAACAGTTACAAGAGATTGAACCGAATTTTACGCTCGCGACTTTTCCATGTTTAAGACTTTAACTGGCCAGAGGAGGACGAAAACTAAGCAAGGGATTTGGCTGGGGTGAACAGTGGTTGCTCACCCAAGCCTGTAGTGAAAAATGCCTTCCGATTAATTTCAAAGGTATATGATAGATTAGTTTATGAGTTAATTATTTTTCAAATGAAGAAACCGCTGCCTGAAAAGTTCCTCTGATCAATAGATCTGAAGCAGAGATGCCACTTACATATGAAAGTGGATCCCGTTTGAAGTGCTTCTATCCTTTTGGGTCTCTCTATCGCTATTTATACCCTTCTACTCAGCACTGGTGCGTTCAGAAAACGGCAAAGACCCTGTGCTCTAGCGCTGCTGGACGTTCCAAAGGCGGCAAAGACCTGTACTCAAGCGTTTAAAACACGGCAAAATATTTAATTTTATTACTTTAAAAAAAAAAATATGTGTTTATTTCCAATTATTAAAAAAATTGATTAAAATGTGCAAAATAAAAATTATCATAATCGAAATTGACAATAAGACACAAAAGAAAGTTCTACTCAAAACCTGATGTATGTGATCCAATCAAAATCTAGTTTGAGAATTCTTAATCAAAATGAATCTGCAGAAGAAAAAGAAAAAGAAAAAAAAAAAACATAAAGTTAATTGGAATATGAGTAAATGATCTTGAAAAAAAAAAAAACCTTGGCCTGTGAGGAAGTAGCACAGTTGTGGCAGTTAAATCATCTATGGGGCAGACGAGTAATTCAGAGTTGAAGATCTCTTCGCTCCTCCTTTTGAGAAAAAGTGGCTTCCACGATGACTTACTTGTATGTCAACTCCCTCAATGCACTGAGTTAAGTATTTCAGTTCCTTCTGTGGATCAGAAAGATTTAGGTAGGGGACAAACCGTGTGGCTTTACTTCCAGACTCAACAAAATGGTACTCTTCACTTTCAGATTCTTTAAACCCTAAAGAGAATTCTTCATCCTTTTCATGATTTAGGCAAGTGTCATCTGACTGATCTGAACCCAGATGGTGCCACCATACCTTAAAGGCTCGATGTATATCATCCATAGTAATGTACAGAAGCATCTCATTGTCAGCCCATTCCAAATCGGTAATTCCCATTAATGGGCCGCCAATCAATTCTCCATTTTTCTGCATTAATGACATATACAGTGTAGATTTCATCACCTTTAGTGCCCTCTGCATATGCAATCATCTTGTGATTCGGGCTCACCTTGAAAGCCTTAATCTGATAATACTCATGTTTCTCAGCCTCCACATTTTCATCAAATAAAACCTCCTCCACAGGCTCATCAGGTCCTGTCTTCATTACTTCATTAACTGAACCAGGCCCTTCACCCCCAACAATAAGCCGTCTACAATATTGTTTATATTGCTTTCCCTTTAATGTTTTTTTTCATAGTAAAAAAATAAGTTCCTTTGCGGAAAGGAACAGTCATATCAGCTTCTCGGATTCGTCCTCTTAACTCGTTATACAGCTCCTCTTGCAATTGTCTTGTATCATCCATAACTGCGTTCGTATAGACGTTTTCTTGCTGTAAATGGGAGAGGACTTTGGGGTTCGATCTAGAGTCGTCTCTGAGCCAGTAATATTGATCATTTCGGACATCTCCATGACATGATCTACTTTCTCCGCAATGGGAGGGGTCGGCATCGTCATATTTGATATCTGGGAAGCACTTGAATTTGACAGTGCTGGTGTTCTGCGTTGAGTGCTTGGGAAATCGGGAATCCAAAGCACAAGATGCAGCTCTTCCTATTGAATGACAATATTTTGTAAAGTTGTTCTCGACAAATTTTGTCAGCGATATAGTTACAAGTTTGTTAGTAGTATGTATGTGACTGGTAGTCAGTGACAGTCTTCATCCTCCCGCATAATTGCTTCGTGTAGCATGGGATCAAATGGTTTTCCATCAGTATTGACCACATCAACATTAAATTCTTTCATGATTTCTACGAACTGTTTATAAATACTCCAGGCAAATTTAGGAGCATTAAAAGTATATAGTCTGGATGTTGATCCACAGAGGTCACTCATTTTGCGCAGTTGCACAGTTACTTACTTCTTATAGCATAACTTACCTACTCAAGTAATATAGAGCAGAGATTTGCAATAGTTGAAAATGGCATCTCACAACAGCAGTGTGTCTTATGATTTTTCTGACAAAGTATCAAAGAAGAATCAGAAATCATGGCTACTAAGAATAATGAATAAGTTAAGGCATGATCATTTATATGATGCATGAGTTATCACACAAGAATATGAGCCCAATCCAAATTGGAAACTGCCTGAAATTGCAGTATGTCAGATTTATGAATTGCGAATGTTTAAATTCAAAGCTGCTAGTTTGTTCTGCTATACATCTGTAAGTACCCCAATTCGTTTGTCCGAAGTTTGAACCCAATTATCAGATACCACTGTTGAAATCGGAAGATATCCAATGGGGACTTGAGAATGGATATAAGTATTTTCATCTGGGACTTATCTAGTTTGGCATCAATCCGTTGGTTAGACTAGGATTAAATATCTCCTGTTTAGCTTGTGTAATTGATTCCCATCATAATGATTTTCAGGATGCTCTTCTCAGAGGATTTGAAGCTCCTTTACACAATGGTCCAGTAGGAACAAGGACCTATATGTTCTCTTTTGAGGAGTATCCGACATCAAAATTTTAATTTCTTGATTCAAAAGAAGTCCAAATCTTTTTGCTATTCTAATATTTACATTTGAATCATTGCATTACTATCTTTTCAGATACGGATAAATAACAAATAACTATTGATTATTTTTATATGCTGTTTCTTCTTAAGATGTAGGGGTACTAATATTCCAGCTTCTTGTCTTCCCGCCATTGGTGAATTATGCTGGAGCTATTCTTATAACCCGCATAGCGGCAGTATGATCTCTTCCTTGTCCAGTGAGATATTTCGTTAAAAGTAGTTGTGAACATTTTAAAAATATTTGATTAAAAAAAAAAAAAGATAAAATTGTCTGAATTGTGGTCCTCACACTATTTTGATAATTTAAAATTACTATAGTTAACTTTATACCTCATATGGATATGTAAGACAATATCGTTTGTTGTATTTATTGAGTTGTCTTAGAGGTTTAGCGCCTGCATTAAAATTTATGGATGAAACATTTGATCTTCGTCTCAGAAACATATTTAAGTTTAAGTCCAATCGAACTCTTTGTCCTTAATTAAATCAGCAGAACTATAAAATTCTATAATAGGCAGCGGTAATAACACTCTACCTCTTCTCGTCCTTTTTTGGTGGAAACTTTGTGATCAACTTTGTCAACACAATTTTAGTAGTCACTGCTCTCAATGGCTGGGTTTATAAGAATGTTAGTGGAAGGATTCCTGGCTCTTCTGGTGAAATTTTTATACCAGCCATTTGGCACTTTGGAATTGCGGTGTGGCATTGAGGTTAATGATAAAGTTCAATGCAGAATTTAGAAAACATCATTGGCTTTGCCAAATGCAAAAAAAAATTGAAACAGATTCGACATTTTTCACATGTTTAGCGCACAAATACAGTGGAAATAGTATTCTAACATAGCGACTGAGTCATTCATCTATTGGATTGCAGTTAGTCTATTTAGAAAAACTATGATATTTTCTATGTTGAATGTCCTCTGGGACACATAGACACAGTTTGGCAGCATGATTCCAAATTTTGATGTTTGGGTGAACAAAGTCCCAAACATATATTTACGGTTTTTGTCTTATCACTCAATTTGGAGCATATTATATGTTGTAAATTATGATCAATTCAAACTTAGTGGACAACTTTTTATTATTTGGCTGTTGTAAATTATGATCAATTCAAACTTAGTGGACAACTTTTTATTATTTGACTTTTTTCTCATTTTAAGTAGATCTGCATGAGAAAGAAATGAAGCACATACCCGTATTAAATAGACTATCACTCATAATTTATATTGAAAGAGATGAGAAGTTCTACGGATTTAGAGAGCAATTCTTTTGCATAGACACGGAAGGAAAGCGTACTTGTACAAGACTAGCATATTAACCCATTACTCCAGCAGCCAATCTGGTCGCTCATGTTAAACATAATCAAATTTTATAGAATATTTATTCTTAAGAAAACCTGAAAACATATGGAACACACTTTCTTTTAATATCTAAAGGAACTTGAGAATCCAAGGGTTTTAGAATAGTGAATCCAGGGATTTGAAATGGCGTTAATTATAGTGCATGTTCATTGTAATTTATTTAATAATTTAAATTGATTTAGTTGATGGTTTCTGAAATGTAACTTATTTAATAATTTAAATTGATTTAGTTGATGGTTTCTGAAATGCTTTACCGTAATTTGCAATTTAAATTCTGAAATATTTTAGGGTAATTTGGAATTTACAAAGTATTTGTATGTCTTTTTGGTTTATAATTTCAGGCATGCCTTGTTAGAAAAGTAAGTATTGTATAATTGTTACATTTTACTTTCTACATTTTTCTATTATTACTTGAAAATACAGTAAAAGTTTAATATTTTTCTGGTTCCGGTATTTTTGACAGTGTTGTATTTTTAAACATAATTAAATGGTATTAATTTTTCAAGTTTTTGACATATTTTTGTTGATTTTTGTTTGAGTTTAAAGTAGATCATATATACATATTTTAACTTTCTTGTGACTAGTGGTTAAAGTTGTTGCAAAATAATGTTGAGTCTAAGGTTTTCAAGGAATTTATTTTTACTAAATTATTCATTATGGTTTGGGAGTTGAGATATTATAATATGGTAATAGTGTCTGTAAGTTATAAAAATATTTTACACTAATGTACAATTTGGTCATATGGTTGGATTCTTTTAAATATATCAATAGAATTCTTACTTAAAATTGCTCAACAACTGGCATAAATTTTGGTGGGCATTAACCATGGTAAATCCACATATTGACATTCTTAAGTTAAATTATGCTTTAAAAAAAAAAAAAAAATTGCATAAATAATGGTGGGCAATAACTATGGGTAAATATGCTTATTTACAATAATAACTCAAATAGCTCTTGCACTATTTTAGTCATTTACGCTTCTGGGTTGTGCTAGTTTAGCATTGTGAGAACCATTACATTATTTTCATTATTTAATATAAATATTGGAATTTAATATTATATATGATTTCATTATTAATAAATGTTCTTATACCAAAGTATAGCATTGTGTCATATCATACACTTTTAGCTATATAAGCATTTATATATTATATCATTAATGTAAGCCCAGATTAATTATTGCTTCGAATTGGTATGCATGAGGGTCATTCACAATAAATGTCATCATTATTAATTTATTCATTCAACGATTTATCATGGACTTTTATGCTCCATTGGTATCAAAGATAGTTTGAGATATTGAACTTGTCATTTCTACCATACTTGTCACTGTGATCACACAAAAATATTATTTTCCATATTGTTAGTTGATTTTTATATACTATTTTCATTCGTTGTTGTTTAAAAATGCATAGTTTATTTGTTTATATTTTGGTTTCTTTCATGAGGATCTAGTGATGCAATTTTTGGCAAGATTGTGATTTTTGGTTACTTCAATGCATTTTTGAATGCATAAATGGATTTATTACCTTACAAAAAAAAAAAAAAAAACCTTTGGGGTGCTCAATGTATACCTACTATAACTTGTAATTCCAACAAATTCCTATTGGATTTCAAGCAAAATTGATTGCAAAAGAGCAAAAAAATTAAAAGAATTAGGCTTGACATTTAAAAAAAAAAAAAAAATTGTTCTCTATGTAATTGTCGTGCATTGGAATTGTTGTATCACTCTGCAACGCATACACCAACATCATTCCATGGTTGTACAATAGATGTGATTTCTATGTCATATAGTTGCCATATCATATTGTTGTCCATTCATCACAACACATAGTTGCAACTCAACCTTGTGTTGCCATTTTTGTATCATTATATGAGCAATTTGAATATTTAGAAAAAAAAAAAAATGTTTATGCTTTGTTAAGAAAATTTAGGAACGACAAAACCATACAATTAAGTATGGAAGACCTCATTCACTTAACTACCAATAATTAAACTACAAAATTTAAAACTTCTTCTCCAAGGGCCAATTTAGAATGGACAAATTAGAGACATGCAAGTGGTAGATACTCAATACAAACATATCATTGATTGATTAGAATCAGGATAAGTTGAAGAGAAAATCAAAGCCAAGAATCATGAAAACTAGAGAAAAATAAAAGTGATCTAAAATCACTCATATTAGGGCTTTTAGAACTCAAGAATCAAAACAAACTAAAGAAATATATAATTGATTTAAAGGAACACATATAAAAACTTTCATCTAGTGTTAATTCTCTACATACAACCACTCCACAACCAAGTTCTTCAAATGCATCTATTGTGACTAGATCAAAGTACTGATTGTAGTTCCTAACAAAATTGAAGATTTAGAACATGGTAAACAAAGGTGGATTATGTCATAGGTGAAATATCACCAATAATTAACACCATTATTATTGACCATTACAAATATTGAAGTCCAAGCTTAAGGTGGGTAGTTCCTCCTATGAAAAAGGCATGGGCATCCCCTATGAATTTGAATTAATACAAAATTATTGCTATCTTAACTGCATGATTGAATGAATAAAACTAGAGAGATTTCTCCTAAATTAGTCAATTTGTCATTTGAAGGAAGGTGGGTGTTATTAATTGTTGCTTTAATTAGTTGTGATTTTGATTATGATGATTTTGTTGGAAAAGTTTATGTATGACGCTTCCTTTAACTATTAATTTTAATAATATCTATAATGTATGTTTTGTACATTTATAAAAAAAAGTGGATTGCAATGTTCCCCAGATATAGTCCTTCAGTTATAACGGAATTCGTGTTATAGATACCTTGGGAAAATTTTAACCTGCCACCAGAAGGTTGGCAAGAGTTTCAGGAAGGGTTCCTAAGATTATGTGTCGCTGTTTCTCCTTTATGTTCTAAGGACTTCGGGACGAAGTCCATTGTTAAGAGGGGGTGTATGTAGTGCCCACTCTAGTGCCTGACCCGGATACGACATTATCTTAGACACTCTATTCTTCGAGGACCTCAGATTGAGGATCTGGACCCATGACACTATTATTAGCGATTGAGATATTCATGGTTGTGATGTTTATGAATGATTTCCATTGATATTATGGTAGCATGAATGGTTATGTATCTTATCTATCAGTATTCTGATGATTGCAATATTAATAGTTAAGTTGGTCTCTATTTGAAATTATGATGAGGGTAGTAAGAATATGTATGCGCTCTACTAAAAGCATAATGAGGATAAATTTATGGATAGGTATATTTCTACGATGTTACGATGTGATAGCTTAATGAATATGTATGTTTCCATTGATGATTATTGATAATAGCCATGAGGGATGTGTCCCCTATGTTACCTACTTCCTTTAGTTCAGACTTACAATGGACAATGATGTGAATGACCAGGAATTGTTAATGATGCTATTATGATAATCGACTAACATTGAGAAACCGTGTTACTGATGATTATTGAGTATGGCAGGGAACCATCAGAGGCACCCGCATATGACATGTCGATGACACTTGGTTTGATGAAAATTTATATTACTTTATCTGTGAAAGTCTAAGTCGATCTTGGAATCTGCCATATATGTTTAACTATATTCTGATGATATATTAATGGTTGCAGGCACAGATTAGTTGCTTGACCGAATGACTCACATATGGGTGATGGGGTTGTACAAGTGGATGGAACTACATGGGAGGGGTGGGACAGAGTCCCTGATCTCACCCACTAGCACTCCCGCCGCGACTTGGGCTGGAAGAGTTGAAACACCTTCGCCTTGAAGATCACGATGCCATGAGGGCAGGTTCCAAAGTTGGTTCGCTCATGAGGACTTTACCGGGGGGCGCGCATCAAGGCGGATTCCTTGATCCCCGACACCATTAGTCTCACTATAGCAGGCAACATAAGAGATGACAGTGGTCTATGACGTTGCACTATACTTTCCCCTCGTAATCACTGGATGCTTGAAGGGCAAGTGGTGTGGCACCCTTGGAACTTCAGGGGAATTTCTTGAAGGGCACGACCAACTTGGCACCCTTGGCATCACAAATAAACTATTAGGTGTGGCACCCTTGGAACTTCTAGGGAAGTTCTTGAAGGGCACAACCAAGCTGGCACCCCTGACATCACAAATAAACTATTAGGTGTGGCACCCTTGGAACTTTTAGGGAAGTTCTTGAAGGGCACAACCAAACTGGCACCCTTGACATCACAAATAAGCTATTAGGTGTGGCACCCTTGGAACATCTAGGGAAGTTCTTGAAGGGCACAACAAAACTTGGCATCCATGGAATCATTAAAAATAAATAATAATAAATAAATATAAGCCAAGAATGAAAACTAGATAAATTTACATCAAGGGTAAATGATGATTAGAAACCAATGTAATTAAATCAAAAATAAAACTTGGAATAAGGAGGATCATAGGAAGAATTAAAATAAAGTACATTAAAAACTCTACCCGTCCCATTTTGGAAAATACTAGGAAGATTATGTGGTTTAATTAGGAAAAAGGGGAAAGACAAACATAATAGTAAGGATGAAGATTAATCATAAACTAATTTAAACCTAATTAAAAAAAAGGGGAAGGTGAATTAAAATGAGAATAATAAATTAAATTTAGAGAAATGTAGAGAAGCTCCATGTGTCAACAACCAACATAAGAATATCCATCTAGGATATAACCTGAGTTAAATTAGGGAGTAGTTTGGGGATAAAATCTTGACTCATTAATTGACTTCAAGTAATGAACACAAATAAAGGAATAAAAGGGGGGAATAAAGAGACAACTAGGAGAAGAAATAGGAATCTTGTTGAGGTGAGGAAAATATTAGTTTTAAATAAAAATTTAAGTAAATAATTTTGGGAGACCTTGATGTGAGAATGACACATGGATGGGTGAATAATCAAGTTATTGAATTATAACAAAATAATTAATTATGCATGACATGACAAGTGTCACCTATGAGGACTCCTATAAAAGAAGGGGCAAACCATGGGAAAAAAGGGGACTTTTTTTTGGGAGCCCTATTGTGGGATGGATGAGATGTTGTCAGAACAGTGATTACGAAGCTATAGTGAGTTTGGTGAGGTAGAGGATTAGAGAGGGGACTCTTGAGCCAAGGTGTGCTCTCCTCTACTAGCTAGTGCTTGTCTCCATTGTACAACCCCATTGCAGCTCGGGGGTCCGCTGGGAAGAAGAGTACCCAAGGAGTAGGTTGGGAGGTTAACCGGTGGGTCTTCGCCTTCGGATCAGGTGCATCATCATTCACTCGCGGAGGTGACCAGCTACAAGGGAATACCAGCAACAACAAAGCAAGCGGAGTATCGCCTCTGGTGCACGGTACATAAGTATTTCATTACTATTGATCTTAGTTAAAAGTATGAATCGTTATGATATGTTTCTTGAATGAGTAGTAGGAATGTATGAGTTAAATGAATTTGAGATTCAATGTGTTTCTTTTCTGATTGTATTGGCTGTAAAAAAAAAAAAAAAAAACAGTCTAGAAAGAGGTCCTTACACACTAGCACATGCCAAAGCCCACTACGAAAGGGCATGCCATTATGAAGTGCCCACATTTTTATCCGTGATTTGTAAGCTCTTTTATCCGATTATCTTAATGATTGGTTGTATTGGAAGCCTAGGGGACGCATTGGATCTTATGCAGGATTATAGGTGGTTTCCATTTGGGTTTGGTCTCCCTATATGGGATTTTGACCCCCGGAGGTCTACATTAGCACATGTAGGGTGTGCATAGAGAGCCATTGGCCTCCACAACAGCAGACAGCACTCCACGAATCTTCATGGATGCTCAAAGATTACTAGCGATCCACTTTTGGGATGATGGTGATATGCTTGGTACATTGCCCAAGAGGCCCCCATAGGAGCCCCACACTCTTGGCAGGTGTTCCAGGACTTCTATGATGTCATGTCAGCATTCATTCCACCACTTGGACCATTGCAAAGGATCTACAGGCATCTCTGATTCATATGGAGACCCATGGGGTCATTTGTGTGCCCTCAGACCCACTAGGAGCACCACAGGTCTACTACTTGGAGAACAAGGGGCCACCCCCTTGTCCATCATATTCCGAGGAATTCATTCCTCAATATGACACTTCTGGATATTATTATGCCTTTGGAGGGCCCTATGACATGTACATATTATTATTTGGCCCCTTGTGAGGCTTATTTTTACACTTGTGAGCTAATTTGGTGGGCTTGTCACCAATAACGGTTTTATTTGCACATTATTTTATCATTAGGGGATAATGTAGGCCCATATGCTAAATCGAACTCCTTAGGAGGCTATATTTTGATGTTAGATACATTTATTTGGATCATCACTCGACTTGGGATCTCTCTAATATTGACAACTTCACATTTTTTCCTTGGAGGATATTTTTTTGCAGATGGATGAACTTTGATGTACGGAATTGGGCTATTAAGACTATCTTGGAGCTTTGTCTTGTAAACAAAATGTTGGCTGGATATATTCTATAACATTGTAAGTAATTTTTTATGTTATTATTCTTGTTGTTGCATACTGCTAAAATTAGGGCTAGCTGTTGCATGATTAAAATGTGGAATTGAGCATGTTTTAGCAACTTTAATGTATGGGCCAATGTTATCTGAATGAAATTTTCCTAGAGATTATTTTTCTCCATAAGCTTGCATCATTTTCTTTGAAGTATAAATGCTTGAAGGTCACTTTTCTTTTTTTCTCTCAACATTGGATGAAGCTGACTTTCCGGGCCTCCTTGATCAAGAAACCAAGTTCTTACTCATCATCATCCTTGACTCCATATCCCCAAGTGAATTAGGCATTGGTCCCTAAAAAAGGGTGGTCATCCCCTTCACCTTTTATCACTTTTTCCCAAGTCTAGCCCTCAAAGGTCACCTAAGGCATCAATTTCTTGGGAATTGACCCAAGGAAAAACTTTGATCTCCTACAAGCTACTGTGTTGGTGGGTCCCCTTCCTCTCCTCTAAATTTGAGACAAATCTAATGGTGGAATCTCTGAGAATCCCAAGACCTAGCTCTAGGATCGAATTTTTCCTAAACATCCCCAAGGCTAGACCTCAACAAGATCATTTCAACATTTCGAAGTAAATATTCTTGTTTGGTCATTTCCTTTCACCTTGTCCAGGAAATAAACATCATTGGTTGCTACATTCCATCCCCGAACCTGGACTGGGTCCACTTGGCCCCGTGTGGTCCCACTTCTCAACAAAGGTTATTTGTCAAGGATCATTTGGGAACCCAAGTTTCCCCAAGAATTACAGGGATTGAGAACCCCGCCTATAAGCCTATTCCTTCTCCCTCAACCCTCCAATCCTCACCCCATACCCCTGGTGGACCAAGTCCGTTGCTAAAAGAGAAACCAAGTTCCATTCTTCATTCCATCCTTGGGAAAGGGTTTCCAGGGTCACTTCTTACCTGTCCATTGACATATACTTTACAGGTGATCCCCACATTATCGAGACTCCACCCATTGGTGAAAGTCTGTAAAGAGCGGGGAGACTTAGTTGTGGTGACAGTGGGCGAAGCCTCCATCGTTGCCCTTAACCTAGCAGTTGCCCTTCTAGGAACCCCTTTAGGTTCCCTGCTAGTTTGAGTGGTAACAGTCACTATAGGTACAAAATATCACTTGTCAAACCTATAAAAAATACTATATCACACAAGAGTCATTGATCATCAAGTCTGTAACAAATTAATGTCGTTGTCACACACTCTCTCACTGTAGGTACAGTCAATGGCACTTGTCAACAAGGTATAACTATAATCTTTAATGAGAATGATTTATTGTTGTTATTATCATTGTTATATGAGAGCCATTGTTGTATAAGTTTAAGTTAAAGTCACTATCAAGTATACACACACACACACAACAAAAGTCAATGATTGGCTTAGTGCATATATTCCTTGAAGTTACTCACTGATGTACAAAGAGATTACCGTCACTGTCTTATGGTGAAATTCAATGTCATATATTCACAATTGTATAACTAATAGAGATGCCGTTATTCACATATCACTTTCACCAAAACCAAGTCAAAAATCATGGTCAATAACAAGAGCCTACACAATCTCAAGGTCCTCTAGTTTGATGCTTGCCACTTGTTGTCCTCGGCAAGTCACATAAACAAAAAGAAAACACAATAAGAAACCTGCACTGCCTAAGAGAAGTTTATTTTGGTCCTAAAAGAGGTCTACAATCAAACAAAATTCAATCACCAAAACAAAAATAGCAAGATGACCACAGGACTTGGATTTTGGGGCAAGGTCGATGGCTGGACTGTATTAGGCCTAGAGTGAAGACTAAAAGAAGAGTCTGCAAGAGTTTCAATAATAATATAAAATACCAAATAGAAATTGCAAACAAACCAGGTAATAACCTTTTGTTGGCTAGAAGGAAGACTACGCCTAAAATAAGATGTCGAGGTACCGAATCATATAAGTCCAAGCCCTAGAGGATCCGAGATCTATCAAGTAGAGGAAACCCAAACCAAACAAAAAAACTTTTGCTACCCAAGATTAACACAGGGCGGTGTCCTTTAATACTTCGATTCAAGAAGAGGTTTGTCCTAACAAAATTCAATCCAAAATGAAACAAAGACAAACCAAAAAGGAAACCCTGATTTGTGACAGTTGCACAAGTAATTACCATAGAACCGAAATCCAAAAATCATACCTTTGCTCATCATCAAATGGAGTGACTTGCAATAAAACGAACCTTCAAAATCCAAATAGAAAGTGCAAACACGACCCTGCAATAAAAGACACTAAGGTATCCCTAACTATACCCAACGAAGTCCCATATTCCAAAGATAAAAGTGAATCCAAAACCCAGCCTGTCCTGAAATTCCTTTGTTGGTTTTCCTCTGGAAGTCCATAATCAATTTCAGAGCAAAGGATATGTTATGTATGGTTGAAATGTAAGATGATAAGGTAAGGGTATTATGAAGGGCTTCTAAAGGTGCTATGGTTCCTCTTTTGTAGGAGGATTTCAAAACAATTAAATATTTAAATTCTAATTTCTTAGGACCTAAGCATTAGCCCTCGTAGATGAGGGATTTAATCTTTTAATTAATAAGTGATGCCTTGTGGGTGTTAAATGGTTTGATGCCCTTCCTCAAGGTGATTTTTCCATGAACCATGCTCAAAAACCCTTATGCTACATGTTTGATGACAAATAACCAATGAAGGTATGCCATATCACCACCCCTTGGGGTTTTAGTCCAAAAGCAAGGGTCATCAACTTCAAGCTCGAATATCTCTCAAACCAGGAGGCCTCTCGAGGAGTACCATATACCACCGGAAACATCCTGACGAGGAGAATCCAATGACATGGAACTCAATGGTTTGCCACATCAAAACCCTCGACAAAATCGGTGTAGAACCCAAACCCTAGGACTAGGGTTTTCATCCATCCAACAGTGGAGCTTCCAACTTGATATAATCCAGACAATTATAGGAGGGTTCATTAATTGTTTGACATCAATGACTGGTGTTTAGTCAAAGTCAAACTCCAGGGTCGACATCAATGACAACACCATCCAACATAGCTGACATTCTACAAGGTATTGTATTTTAAATTTTCCTCCTTAAAATTAGGTGATCAGCATTGAAATTATTGAAAAACAATTATCATTAATTCCACAATATAGCCTTCTCAGGCATTTTCACTTGTCCTTTGTTCTGCCACCATCTGCACTATGATTAAAGTGTAATCTCTATAACCATGCAGAAGAAATCAACTGCTTTTCAGATATCTTCATCAAAGAAGTTTCACCTGTACTACGGGACCTTGGGAAATGAGTCAATGACACTTTGTCCACTATAGAATCAGTAAAACTTACAGGAACAAACAATGAATTGCCTTTCAGAAATCCTAATCTGGAAAGATTCATCCAGTGCTACAGAACCTCTAGTACTGTTTCCCCATAGTAAATCAGTGATCCGTAGAGAGGATAATGAAGGTTTTATATTAAATCATTTGTTTAATCATGTCAATAAATTAACCGAATGACATAAATTAACTTATCATAATTGATAGTGGAAAATGACGCTCGTAATGAAAAGGTAATTCAATTTAAAACTAACCAAGGACAACCTTGCACCCGCTCATGTAAGAAAGCATATTTTTATAGCCCGCCATTACCACAAGATGGTAAGCCGTTTGATTGTCTCATTAGACGAATTAAGGAATCAATTCTCTGGGCCTTTCATTTACTGTCCAAATTCATATGTATCTAGAAAAGCATGCTCAATTGCAACTTTATGGCAGTGAAAACCAGAAGTGCATTGACATTAGCCATTGTCTGCACTGTCATATGCATTTGACTTGTGTTTTGGTGTAAAGGTAAAGCCTGCTGGAGCAGGCCCGAGCAACATCTCAGAAATACGCACCTGCCGATGCATATAAAAAAACTGATGTCAGAGACAACACTCTTATTTCCTCACTATTCCTTATTCCCCTTTTTTATATTGAAGTTTCAAACCTAGGCAGGGGAAGAATATCACTACGACTTACCCAATCAGCTGCACTATCTGAAGCCATCAATGACTCAAGATCATTCCGACCAACATAGCTTGGAAGCCTCCAGTTGATTCGTTGTGGTACAACATCTAAGAGGCCTACTGGTATATACCTATAGTAGTAGCTGAGCCACTCCAAGAGAAAATGGCGAGTAGTTTCCACACCTGCAATAAGAAAATTAAGAGAATCAGTTATAATATATGCTTTGTTTGTTTATAATCTATTTTATTGCTTTTGAGAATTAAGGAACGATCTCTGGTACACATTGAAGATTTACATGTCCAGATATTTTGTGTCCACGTTTCATTTCACATATGTTTCAAGATACTGTCACTATAGCCAGGATAAAATCTTGAATAGTTGCTACTATTTTCAGCATCAGAATTAAAGCAAATAGCATATGTTGACATAAAGATCATAACTGCACAAGTTCTGCAAAATCTTAATTTGTGAAAAAGTTTCAAAGTACTAGATCGTTTGGTTTCTACTTTTAACAAATTACATTACATTATGAAATGTGCCCCTCTAAATTTTCTAGCATTCCCTTCTTGCCACTTACCAATTCCTTGTTGCTGCATACTCTCCTCAAGGAAGAATCAACCCGCTTTGCTTTTAATAATACTAATTGTGACTATTAACAATAACTTGAAAATTGATCACTTTATCATACATAGAGGGATTGCGAGTGGGACCTTTTTTATCAGAGCCCCAATGTTGAAGCCCAAAACGTACAAAGTCTTTTAAAATATCAAATCTTTCCCCGGAACTGATGTCCCAATGCCTTTGTTCCTTGATTTCAGTAAATATCCATGGCTGCAAAAGACAAATTCAACCATATGGGCCGCAATAAATATCAGAAATAGTTTATTGATGGTTATAAATGTTACATTTCCTTTGCCATTAATTTGTTGCCACACTTTTGAAGAAGATAGGGGAAGACGAAGCCAACATTGAATATGCAGCACCACACCCCAAGATTTTTAGGACGATTGAAATTTAAATAAACAAATATGGGAACTAGAAAACTTAGCCAGTGACCTATCTAACGAACCTTGATTAAGGCTCCTCGAGCAACCATGCATGTTGAAAGATTTGAACCATTCTTCACATGCTCATTCCAGTCTGTATATGCCAAAATATCTCCATTTCCCACAACCTGCAGATCATCAGGGGCTTGTCTAGCACACTGGTAGATGTAATCCCAATCTGCAAGCTTGCTGTAACGTTGCTGTCGAGTTCGCCCATGTATCGTAATAGCTGCTGCTCCAGATTTACTGATATTTGGAATCAGTGAGTGTACACAATTCCTTCCTTCAAAATAGCCTGTTCGCACCTAACAAAAAAGAAATGGACAATTTATTCTTATTCCAGACTAGAATTCCACAACGAGAATATCCAAATATAATGAACAGAGCAATTTCAAATCCCATATTTCAGAGCAGTAAAACTAGTTCAAAAAAGAAGAGTTTGTACACAGAACCATGAATGGCAGGCTCCCGGCATGATAGAGACTCACATACCTTTAATTAGGTACACCTGCCAGTAGTTTTAACTTTTAAGGTATTTATTGACATTGTAACATGTCAATAAGAAGGAATAAATCTCACCCAATCAAGAGAGTAAAAGGTGAGATGATCCCCAACAATCAACCAAAATAGACTAGTCTATTGATAGTTATATACCTTAACTGTCAAAGGCTTTTCCATGGTCCCAGCAGCCGCTTTAATTGTGTTTTGCAGCCTTGCAGGTTTTGTAAGAAGAGAAGAACCAGCCCCTTTGTTAACCACAATGTCTATAGGGCATCCCATATTGATATCAATAAAATCAACAGTACACTCCTGCTCAATTAGCTCCACTGCACGTGCAACCATGTCTGGATATGCAGCACAAATT
The DNA here is from genome assembly GCA_031772625.1 of Pinus tabuliformis. NCBI lineage: Eukaryota > Viridiplantae > Streptophyta > Pinopsida > Pinales > Pinaceae > Pinus > Pinus tabuliformis. Next base: position 425,481,122 of record CM062806.1, on the reverse strand, counting down.
TGTACACCAAACAAATCTTCACTGGAATGCCGTCTTAACAACGCCCATTCGGAAGCTTGTCCCTGTTGCATTAGGAACAAATGATTGACATTAAGATTGATAACATAGCTTCTTGATCTTATTAAAGAAAAATTATACTTATGTTCTATGACCATCCAAGATATAGAAGCAAACCCACTCCATATGATGCTTCTGAATACAGACTATTTTTAAATCAAACTTTGTAAACTCCATTAGTCCTAACAGCAAAAGAAACTGACAATGATCACTATGTGAAGTCAGATCTAGCACATAGCTCATGCACAAGCTAAATTACCATAATCAAGGGAAAATCACTGTTTATGGTAAAGTTCTGACACCCCCTACAACATATCATTTACCCTTAAACCAGTGCCTTAAGATTCCAGATAAATATTCTTAACACTGGTATGTTTCAAATA